>BLSH010137937.1:598538-624113 GCA_018402905.1 Glandirana rugosa
TGTGAAATCTCTAATTTCTGCTATCTGTCCTCAGAGCAACAGCACAGACAGCAGTAGTAAAGTAATCTATCTCAGGATGCAGGATCAGGTCTTAAAATGGCTAAAATCTGTCCCTCACGCCGTCAGCTACCTTTCCCTATACTAACCCAAGGAGCATGTGACTGCAGCACTGTGACTCCAGCTTATAAAGAGGCTGGGTCACATGATGCACCGGCCAATCACAGCCATGCCATTAGTAGGCATGGCTGTGATGGCTTCTAAGGGCAAACCAGTGAAACGCTTGTTGATTGGCTGCCCTGCAGCTTCTCAACACGTGGAGTAAAATAGCAGAACCCCGGACCGAACCCGAACGATTTTTGAAATGTCCGGGTCCGGGTCCGTGCCACGGACACCCGAAAGTTCGGTACGGACCCGAACGTTACAGTCCGGGTTCGCTCAACACTACTCAGGAATACAAATTAAGGAAGAACCATGGGAATGCTTATTCCATGTCACACAAACTCCAATAAGACAATATAAAAAGACACTGGCCCCGACCCTCCTTAACGGAGCGAAGAGTTTAATTCCGAGACTGTGGGGGTCCGAGGAAGCCCCAACAATAAAAGAATGGGTGGAAAGAGTTGAAAAAATGAGGATCATAGAAGAAACTATACATATAGGTGAGGACAATCTAGACAGGCACACAAGGATGTGGGGAAAATGGGAGGAATTTAGGAAAACCAGTGAATACAGGTCAATCATAGAGAAATAGAATAAGGAGGGAGGGGGTGGTGCATAGGGGGAGGGGGGGGAGAGAGGGGAGAGGGTAGAGGGGCAAGGATTTCAGCGGGGTCTATTTTTTTACTGTGTCAAAATTCAAAGTTGAAATAAAGCATTGAAAGGAAAAATGGAAAATAATACTCCACAATGATGTGATAAGTGCCTGACATGGAGGTTTGAATGCTGATATGAAAACGCTCTAGAAGGCACATAGCTGAAGTGGAAAAAAAAAAAAAAAGAACGTTAATCTATCCCTCACACCAGCACCAGGAACCTCTCCCTATAGCAGTACGAGATGATTTTAGAACCTCTCCCTATAGCAGTATGAGATGATTTTAGAACGCTAATCTATCCCTCACACCAGCACCAGGAAGGAAACTGTCCCTATAACAGTATGATATGATTTTAGAACGCTAATCTATCCCTCACACCAGCAGCAGGAACCTCTCCCTATAGCAGTATGATATGATTTTAGAACACTAATCTATCCCTCATAGCAGCAGGAACCCCTCCCTATAGCAGTTTGAGATGATTTTAGAACACTAATCTATCCCTCACAGAAGCACCAGGAACCTCTCCCTATAGCAGTACGAGATGATTTTAGAAAACTAATCTATCCCTCATAGCAGCAGCAGGAACCTCTCCCTAATCCCTATAGCAGTATGAGATGATTTTAGAACGCTAATCTATCCCTCACACCAGCACCAGGAACCTCTCCCTATAGTAGTATGAGATAATTTTAAAACACTAATCTATCCCTCACAGCAGCAGCAGGAACCTCTCCCTATAGCAGTATGAGATGATTTTAGAATGCTAATCTATCCCTCACACCAGCACCAGGAACCTCTCTCTATAGCAGTATGAGATGATTTTAGAACACTAATCTGTCCCTCACAGCAGCACCAGGAACCTCTCCCTATAGTAGTATGAGATGATTTTAGAACACTAATCTATCCCTCACAGCAGCAACAGGAACCTCTCCCTATAGCAGTATGAGATAATTTTAGAACGCTAATCTATCCCTCACACCAGCACCAGGAACCTCTCCCTATACCAAGTATGAGATGATTTTAGAACACTAATCTTTCCCTCACAGTGGCGGCAGCATCCTCTCCTTACACTAGTCTGAGAACATGTGACATGCAGCTCTAGCTATGTGACTCCAGCTCATATCGAGGCTGGGTCACATGATGCACTGGTCAATCACAGCCATGCCATTAGTAGGCGTGTGATGGCTTCTAAGGGCAAACGAGTGAAACGATTGTTGATTGGCTGCCCTGCAGCTATTCAAAAGGCGCGAAAAATACCCGAACCAGAACCCAGACTTTTTTCAAATGTTTGGGTCCGGGACACCGACACCCCAAAGTCCAGTACGAACCCGCTCAACTCTAACCGAGACCTTTTCAGGATCCATATGAAGACTGGATCAAAACTGGAGACAATGCATCCCAGAAACAGGACCTCAGAACATTCAAAAGAACATTTCTCCAGCTTGGCATACAGGTTATTATCCCTAAGGAGCTGGAGTACAACCTGGACATGGTTTCTGTGGACAAGCAGCTTGTCCAAAAAGATTAGAATGTTATCCAGATATATGACCACAAATTGATACAGCAAATCCCTTAAGACCTCATTGATGACGTTTTGAAGTACAGCTGGGGTTTTACACAGCCCAAAGGGCATAGCCAGGTATTCATAATGTCCAACTATTGTGTTTAACACATTTTCCATTCGTCATCTTCCCTTATCCGGATCAGATTGTAGGCACCTCTGAGATCCAACTTGGTAAAAATGGAGGCGCCTTTTAACCTGTCGAATAGCTCAGAAATTAGGGATAAGGAGTATTGGTTCTTGATTGTCACCACATTTAAACCTTGATAATCAATGCAAGGTCTTAACCACTTGACCACTGGGCACTTAAACCCCCTTCCTAACCAGACCAATTTTCAGCTTTCAGTGCTCTCACATTTTGAATGACTTTTTGAAATTTTTTGAAATTACTCAATCATACTACACTGTACCCATATGAAATTCTCTGCCATTTTTTTCAGACAAATAAAGCTTTCTTTTGGTGGTATTTAATCACTGCTGGGTTTATTTTTTGCGCTATAAATTAAAAAATACCGCAAATTTTGTGATATAAAATTTTGCAAATTTGTAATTTGTCTTCATAAATTTTGGACAAAATGTATACTGCTATATATCTTTGGTAAAAAAAAATCCCAAATTAGTGGATATTATTTAGTCTTTGTTAAAGTTATAGAGTCTACAATCTATGGTGCCAATCACTGAAAGTTGATCACACCTGATGTACAGACGGCCTCTCTCATTTGAGACCCTGACAAGCCAGGAAAGTTCAAATACCTCCCAAACGACCCCTTTTTGGAGAGTAGACAGTCCAAAGTATTTAGTAAGAGGCATGATGAGTTTTTTGAAGTTGTAATTTTTTCCCACAATTCTGTTCAAAATGAAGATTTTTTTTCACAAAATTGTCATATTAACAGGTTATTTCTCACACACAGAATATGCATACCACAAATTACACACCAAAACACATTCTAATACTCCTGAGTATGGTGATACCCCACATGTGAGACTTTTACACAGCCTGGCCACATACAGGGGCCCAACATGCAGGTAGCACCATTAGGTGTTCTAGGGGCATAAATTACCCATTTCCTGACTACCTCTTGCACTTTTGAAGGTCCTGGAGCACTTGGACAATGGAAACGCCCAAAAAATTACCCCATTTTGGAAAGTAAACACCCCAATGTATATTCTATGAGGCATAATGAGTCTTTTGAACGTGTCCTTTTTCCACTAGTTTTTGGAAAATAGGGAAAGAAAATGAAAACGCAAAGTTGTCCATTTATACAATATTTCTTACACGTAGCATGTACCTAGCAAAAATTACACCCCAAAATATATTCTGCTATTCATCCCAAGTGTGGGGATACCACATTTGTGAGATATACACAGGAAGGCCATATAGTGAGGTCCAACATGCAGGGAGCACCGTCAGGTGTTCTAGGGGCATAAATTTCAAATCTAAATTTACTACCTATTACACTATTGTGAGGCACTGTTGTTGTACGGATGGGCACTGTAGTGGCACTGATGGGCAGTGTAGTGGCATGGATGTGTCACGGATGGAGATGACTGAGCATGGATGGGGATGACTGAGCATGGATGGGGATGGCTGAGCACAGATGGGGATGAATGAGCACGGATGGGGATGAATGAGCATGGATGGGGATGAATGAGCACGGATGGGGATGAATGAGCATGGATGGGGATGAATGAGCACGGATGGGGATGACTAAGCATGGCTGGATGGATGAGGATGGCTGGATGGATGAGGATGGCTGGATGGATGAGGGATGAGGATAGAGGATCGATGAGGGATGAAGATGGCTTAATCAATGAAAATGATGGATGAGGATGGCTGGATGGATGGCATGGGTGAGTGGCACATAATGGGCACATAACAGCACTGCAGATCCTGCCCACAGAGCTGCTGCATCAAATCTCTCACCTCTCCCCCTGCACTGTACTGATCGATACAGAGGTGGGACACAAGCTGGATATCCACCGGCTTGTTTACATTTGACAGAGCGATCACGTGGTAAAGTGCCGCTGCGAGCGGCCATTTACCGCAATCCGTGATGCGCTGGGACTCCAGGACCTGGCGGCCACGGATACTCCCGGGTGCGCGCCCCAGGGGGTGCTTAGGAGCACGATTCTGGGGGGACATTATAGTACACCCTCCCAGAATGAGTTCACCTTGTGGCCGTGTTTCTACATAACGTGGTCGGAAAGTGGCTAAGGTGCCATCCTTTTTGGCAACAAAAAAAGACTCCTGATCCCGCCGGTGATGAGGATTTCCGAATGAACCCTTTCTCCCGCCCCCACCAGCTGCGTTCATGATCGTCTGGGGATTACTTGCTGGTCATGTGACCTGGATGGTCACATGACATGTCCAGGTATGCAGAGGTAAGGGGGCATGGCACAACACGGACATGTCTGGATGACTTAAGGATGACCAGGCTGTGGTTGATGTAAACTGTTACAAGCAATCAGCTGTATCAAAGGATTCACATGTGTATGGCTCACGACTATGAGGAATAAATAATAATGATCCATACACATGTACATGCTTTGATACAGTGGATCCCTTCTAAAAGTTTACATCAACCATAGCCTGTAATTCATCCTTAAATCATCCAGAAATTGTTGTGCCATGCCCCCACCCCTCTGTATAATCGGACATGTCATGTGACCAGCCAGGTCACATGAAAAGCAAGTAATCCCCAGACGATCACGAACATGGCTGGTAGGGGGGCGGGCGGAGCTGGCGCGCGGAGCTCACAATCCGCCGGCCACGCTCCTCTCCCTACTTAATCTCACCCAGATGATCTGAAGGGAGGCCTGAGGAAGGAGCATGCATGCTCCGAATGCCCGCCCAGATGCCCACACCCTAGGACGGATCCTCCTTCGATTGGTGACGACAGGCTCCCCTGCTGTCTACCGCGCCAGAGCCCCGGAAACCACCGGTGCTGCCGGGTACAGGAAGACACTGCAGACCCCAGCTCCCAGCCTGGATGGATGTGCATGTCGTGGCATCATTACATGCTGGCTTTTCATCCACCTCCTGTGAGTGTAATCAATAAAGTGTTACTGTTTTTACTCATATGCTACACTCAGATTGGCGCTGCTCATTTTTGTCCTTTCTCACCTCACAGAGCTGCTTCTACTCTGACCCGCCTCTCTGCCTCCCTACCTTCCAAGGACTTTTTCCTGGGACAATTTTATCCTCCCCCCCCCCCCACACCAGGGATCTACTGTCAATTGCGATGGTACTAGTTTCACCTAGTCTCCTGCACAGTGCTCGCCACCACTATATATATGTTGTTTCTACATCCAATACTCCACCTTCCAAATGTATTTGACCTGAGCGTTTCCCGGACGTAGCGAGCAAGTGTCACAAAAATTACCTTTGACCCCACAGTAGAGACACAGGCCCAGAGTTCTGCACCTAGCATGCTCCTCGGGGGATAGCCTGGTCCGGCCCAGCTGCATAGGTTCCTCAGTTGGCAGGGGATGCTCCACGGATCACAGAAGGGATTTCAGGCTGACTAGGGACCAAGGAATGCTGGCGTCTTCTTTCTCCTAAAAACAAAGGTTGATCTTGTTTCACAGGGAGATCACATCGCCCAGATTTGTGGGGATGTTCTCCCTGCTAATTTGTCCTTCACTCGATCAGAGAGGCCCTGTAAAAAGGTTGCAACTAAGGCCTCATTGGTCCAATTCAGCTCAGCAGCCAGAATCCAAAAATGAAGAGCATACTGCCCCACAGAAGCAGACTCCCCACAGAAGCAGACTCTTGGCGAAGGCATAAAAGAGTGCTAGCTGCTGAAGAGACACAACCCGGTTCCTCAAAGATGTTCTGAAAAAGTTTCAAGAAGCAAGACAGACTAGAAACCACTGGGTCACTCTTCTCCAACAGAGGGGCAGCCCAGGTTAAAGCCTCCTCGCACAGGAGAGAGATAATGTAGGCCACCTTAGCCAGATCAGATGGGAGGTTTTGAGGCTGGAGCTCAAAATGAATGGTGCACAGACTGAGAAACCCCCTGCAGGCCTTAGAGTCCCGAGAGTAACGGGACGGAGCAGGTAATTGCAATGGGTTAGCGGGTGCGAGTGTCACTGGAACAGATACGGCCGCAGGTTGAGGTTGTTGGACTGGGGGTCCTAGGGAGGCCTGCAGCTGGTCAAAGCGGGACGCCAAATCCTGGAGGAATCACATCACCTGAGTCTGATTAGACTCCTGGGTCTCAAGTCTGCGGCTATGCCCTGCAGCGGATCATCTGCAGGTAGCGGCACATCAGCTGGGTCCATGGCCGATCAAACTGTCAGGTCACCTGGGATCAGGTGACAGATGCACACCGCTGGGGTGCGAATCGCACCGCTGGAGTATGAAGCACACCGCTAAGGTTGTGGACTTCTAGCTGACTGCTGCTAATGATCTCCGGCTTGTAAAGGAAGACGAGCCCCTGGTGCACTGACACTGAAACACAGGGAGCTAGTGCATCGGTTTCCCCAGGGCACGGAGTCTAAGAGCAAGTAGGTGTTCGCCAGAGCCTCTGGTGGTGAGGATGGATTTGGCTGCAACTGGATCCATGTCGCAGCCCCCGGGGTCCCCTAGCTCACGCTTGGCTGGCTACAGGTGGAAGAGAGGAAGCAGCAGTGCAGGAAACAACAAGGGATAGTCAGCAGCTTAGCCAAGGGTTTGGGCCACAAGCAGACAGGGACAGACAGGAGAGCATGCCAAGGTCGGGATATCAAGCAGACAGGAGAAACAGAGAACAAGCCGGAGGTCGGGGTATCAGGCAGGCAGGGATAGTCAGAACAAGCCAAAGGTCGATAAAACGGAAATAGACTCAGAGCACAAGACAGGAACAACCACACACAAAGCCAAACACACAATATTGATTGGCAATGAGACTTGCAGCACATGGTCTTAAATAGTGTTTCCTTAATTGGAGACTGGGGTGGAGTTCACTGAGAGAAGATTACTTAGCACACAGTTGTTGATGTGCATGGCCTCTAGGCTGACACAACCAAGAGATAAGCAAACAGACAGTACATGAAATGTACTATAGGTTCATGACACCTACGCCACAGAACACACAAGGGGAGAGGGAGGGGGAGAAGTAGGAGGAGGATTCTGGCAATTTTGGAGTTATTGAAGCAGAGGAATACATAGGTCAAACAGTAAGAGATGTTTTTCCATCCCCAGAACCCTTGGGAGTAGTACATGGCAGGGAGAAGGCAGTTCCAGATACTGTAATCCTCAGTGACCCTGAGTCTGCTTCTCGTGCCTCTGCAAATTTGTGGTGCATAGGCTCCCTCATGCTTCAAAGCCTGCAAAAAGGACCCAAGAATACCTGGTGTAAAGGAGAAGGATCACTATTTGTTGGCAACCCTTGAGCACCTTTACAAGGGGAAAGTCTCAGAACTCATCCCGTTCCCACAGAGAGTGCAGAAGATGAAATCCCTTGAGGACACCTTAGAGAGGAGTTTATCTAATGCTTTTCCTGAATCTGGTAGATTACAGTGTCATGGAAAACATGGTTTTGAGGCTTCTGTTGGTCAAGAGAGGAAAGGTGGAGAAGGCAACCACCTAAGTGATGCATTTCATAATGTTTTTAGCCCTCGTTGCCCAGGGCTATCAGCTTCCACATCCCATCGGAAGCATCTACGTCACATGGTGGATGATCTAAGGGCTGTTTTGCTTACGTCTAGATAGCAAGCTTACTTTGCGGTATAAGCAAGGAAGGTCAGACCTGGCAGTGTATTAATGAACTTTTACTGAACAAAAATGCTGTACATACAAAACTATTACAATATTAGGGATACAAATCAAGACTGACAGATCTCTATAGCAAATTAACAACCTAGCAAACAATCAAACTATAGTCTGTAACAGTAGAAATACACTTAAATGTTACTTAGCTTCAATTACTGTGTTCGTGATCTCCGTTGACAAGGATTCTTCTGGAGACCAGGCACTTTTCTTCTTGGCTTTACAGATGAGTCTTTTCAATGTTAATGCATGGTGAGAGTGCGCTAGCCTGAGCTTATCTCTGGAAACATTTATATGGGCTTGTGTTGACAATGATTTGCGTACCTTGACGATGGAGTAACCGAAAAAATATCCCAATGCCTGTGTATTCCCAAATTCTACCTCAAGATGGCACTCTGCCATCACAAATATATAATTGTTTACAGTATCTATAGAGACAACTGTTAAACTGTAATACAACAATGGTAACAAACTCGTTTAACCTAACAACCAGCTGCCAAATGACCCATCGTTTCAGGACAGCCTGCATTACCAAGGCATTCGTTTGAAAAGCATCTCAAACAAACCAGATCTGTTAAAATTAGTCTGATACATAAATCATTTGTTCATATAAAATATATTTTATATCAAACACAACACAGGGGCGAGATGGAGAGCTTTCCGGTCGACAATCCACTGGCTTACTAAGTCATGAGAATAAACCACTGGCCATAACTTGCCCAGTATGCAATTGAGCTGTTGGACTGCCCTGCATCCAGTGTGCTTTCCAAACGGGCATTCAGTGCTGCTGGAGGTTTTGTTACTGATAATAGAAAGCATCTGTCCACAGACTCCAAGGACCGTCTGACATTTATCAAAATGATTCAGTCCTGCTTCACCAGTGTGCCAATGTTGCTGATTAAGTGTTTTTGGGATGTGGAATCTCTGCAGGACTTCTAGGCTGCCTAGCGTTGTGGGTGTTGATTCCATCAGGAAGATTGTTTTTGATATAGGTTTCATGGGCACAATTAACACCCAAAGACCATTTTTTCTGCACCTGTTTTACAGGTGCACAGAATTTAAATTTTTGACAGCAAGGCCAAATCTTGCTTTCATCAAGAGTACCTCTATAGGGTTACGGTGTGAAGGCGCCAACACCCAAAGACCAATTTTTCTGCACCTGTTTGACAGGTGAATATCATTTTAATTTTTGACAGCAAGGCCAAATCTTGCTTTCATCAAGAGTACCTCTATAGGGTTACGGTGTGAAGGCGCTACCGACACCCAAAGACGAATTTTTCCTCACCTGTTACTTCTATCCAAAGGCTGTGGAAGAGGCACCAGAATTTATTAAAAAAAAATCTCTAATCTTGTTCCCAGTGCACTACATTGTGGCTTCATCATACAGACTGGATTCCCAAGCTTTTGCTTACAAAATAAAGAAAGCTTGCAGGGAAAAATCAAATTTTTTTTTGCTTTATAAATGCAATTATTGCTACAGTATCTTCTATACACGGTACAGATGTGCCACTCTACAGGTAGACTATGGGGACCCCCCGGGAACTATATTGAAAGGAATTTTTCATTGCTTATGCTTTCACTTTAAGCATCAATAAATCACTGCTCGTTTAAAAATGATTTTTTTTTACAAACTTTTTTTCATAGATACATGTCCCCCAGGGCAGTACCCAGACCCCCATAACCATTGTATGCCCAATTACTTGCATATAAGCCTTCAAAATGGGCACTTTTGATTTTTCTAGTTCAGGTCCCATAGACTTCAATGGGGTTCATTATTCAGTTCCAAACTTTCGCAATGTTCGAAAGTTCTGGTGCAAACTGAACAGGGGATTGTTCGGCCCATCCCTAATTATGAATTCTGGACTTTATTTAAAGGTCACACAGACACATAAAAGTTTTGTTATAGGGTTTATTTGTATTGTTTTTTGTTTACAAACATTTTTATCAGAAGTTCAAAAGTGTTAACCGTCATTTACATACACAATTATTTCTACAAGAGGCAAAATTTGAGTTACAGTAATGTTAACCACTTAACAACCGGCCCATAACCAATTGACAGCTTCAGGGTGGTTTGTTAACCACTTGCCGCCTTTTTATTGCGGCAGCTTGGCTCTATTCCGTAAATATGCAGCGATTCGTGGACGCGCATCTCTCGTGCCCGTCGCACTCTGCAGGAATGTACCCGATGTCCGCCAGCGAGCCACGATGAGCTGTCAGAGTGAAAGAACGGGGAACCGCCGATGTAAATATGCCGGTTCCCCACGCTGTCAGTGGGGACATAAGAGATCTACCGATCTCTGTCCAACCCCCTCGCAGTTAGAACACACCTAGGGAACACAGTTAACCCCTTCCCTGCCCCCTGCAGGTTAACCCCTTCACTGCCAATGGCATTTACACAGTAATCAGTGCATTTTTATAGCACTAATCGCAGTATAAATGCCAATGGTCCCAAAAAAGTGTCAAAATGGTCCGACATGTCCACCGCAATATCGCAGTACCGCTAAAAATTGCAGATTACCAATATCAAAATCATCAATATCATCAAATCATCAATATCGCCATTACTGGTAAAAAATTAAAAAAAAAATAGAAACCCCAGAAATGAATTCTCATCATCCGTAAACGCTGCAACTTTTGCGCAAACCAATCAATAAATGCCAATTGCGATTTATTTTACCAAAAATATGAGGGAGAATATAAATCGGCCAAAACTGATGAATAAATTATTTTTATTTATTTTTTTTGGATTTGTATTTTAGCAAAAGTAAGTAGTAAGATATATTGTGTTTTATGCAAAATTGTCACTCCCTTTGTTTATAGTGGTGCCCAGAAATGATGCAGCGGTGACCAAATACCACCAAAAGAAAGCTCTATTTGTGGGGAAAAAAAGGACGCAAATTTAGTACAACGTCGCACGACCGCGCAATTGTCAGTTAAAGTGACGCAGTGCCGAAACACAAAAAGTGCTCTGGTCCTAATGTGGGAAATCCTTGTAAGGACTACTTTCTGATATAGTAGTAGTATACCAGGAGATCTTTATATTATTGAGCCTTTAACTTAAATTTTGGAGCCAATATGAATCCCAAAGGGACCATTTATTATTAAATCTGTGTATGTTGTGTAGGTTGTGGAGGAGTGTGTGATGAATATGGTCAGTTCATTTTATTGTCTCCATTCTGGACAGAACCTGTGACCTTAGGAGAGTAGGTGATTGCCAATTACATGCTATCATCCACTGTATAGAGCCGAAAAAAAGAGTGTGTATTAATCTATTACATGGAGCAGGAATATCTGGAATGGTAGAAAACAACAGACAGATCAGAGGTGTAAGAGTGATTGGTTTACCAGCAATTTGAGATACTTTTATAGAGGCCTGGTGCCAGATAGGTTTTAAAGGGTTGCAATGCCAAAAAATATGAACCAGAGAGCCCAATTCTTGACAACCTCTGAAGCATAAGAGAGAAACTGTAGGGAAGGAGTGGATCTTGGTAGGTGTCATGTACCAGCTAATGAGTAATTTAGTGGGTGTTTCCCTGATAGAAATTGAGAGGTTACATTTTCGTAAATTATCTACCATTTCTTGTCATTCTTTACTGGTAAGTGAGCAATTGAGGTCTGATTCCCACTGTGACATAGGTTTAGATTTTTCTGGCAGATAAGGCTCATTTAAGTACTTGTATAAACGAGAAATTAGGTTTCTATCTCTGGGTGAATTAATGCAGATTTGCTCAAATGGTGTAAAGGGAGGTTGAAGGTTTAAAGAGCAATTGTTAAAAAAAATATTTAATTGGAGTATATTTTGTTTTATCAGAGTCTGGAGGTTTATATTTGGATTGTAATAGCTCAAAAGATAAAAAAAATGTTATCTGTGGAGGATATTAAATTGGTTAGTTCATGGCTATGCCATAAGATAAAAGGAGTTCTGTCTTTATAGGCTGAGGGAAAACTGGGATCACCCATGTAGGATGCCAATGGAGGAGTGGGTGAGATTGTTTTTTATGCGTCTTTGTGAGGTGTCCAAAGTTGGAATAAGTTGGGCAACAATACTGTTACGAGAGTCGTAATATACTTAGACCACAGAATACCTTGTAAGTGAAAGGGGAATATAGAGATTGATTCAAATGATAGTCATGGGATGTTATTATCCATTGCAAACCATTGAGTGAGATGGATAAATCTAGGAGCCAGGTCATATAGCCAGATGTTGGGGAGACCTAGACCTCCAGATGGCTGGGGTCTATGTAAAAGGTAGGTGCTGCACCTGGGTTTTTTGCCAGACCAAATAAATGTATTGATTTCTGTTTGAAGAGCATCTAATTTGCTTTTGGGGACATTAACATGTAATGCACGAAAATAGAAGATTTGTTTTGGTAATATAGACATCTTAATCGCACAAATTCTGCCAAGGAATAAAATATGGTATGAAGACCATGTTTTAATTAATTCCATAATGTTTGAGAATAGTTGGGGGTAGTTAGTTTGATATAGAGATTTATAAGAGGGAGTAATATGTATACCCAAATAGCGATCGGGAGCACCATGTGAATGAAAAGTTATTTTGTAAAGAGGTAGATAAATCTGAGGGTAGTTAATGGGTAAAATTGAACATTTAGACAGGGTTACTCCCAATCCTGAGAGGTTATGAACTATATTGAGTTCTGATATAAGGTTGGGCAGTGATATCAAAGGATCTGGTAAAAATAGAACAACATCAGCTGCAGAAAAGTTTACTTTATACTTATTAGGACCTTTGGTGTAACCTTTGATGTTATTATTTTTTCTAATCGTGCATGCAAGGGGTTCGACTGCTAGAGCAAATAATAAAAGGGATAGGGGACATCCTTGCCTAGTGCCTCAGCCAATAGGAAAGAATTCTGAGTTGTTACCTGAGTATTTGTATTGTTAAAAGGTTTGTGTTTATTTTGGCAAAAATAGTAATACACAATTGAAAAGTATTTGAGTTGTCTCACCATTATATCATTAGGTTATGCACTATATGAGTTTAAATAATGAAATAAGGTATTTATTGGTTGTGCTGCAATTTTGCACTTTACATCTGTTATGATGTCGGAATACACAACAGGGTTTAGCTGCAATTGTTCCCTTTCTTCCCATTTAAAATAATCTCCTGTCTGCCTTTTCTCTTTCCTCGATAAACTCACAGTCCACCTCTACCTTTTTTCTACCCTCCCAGTATAAGTTGTCACTCCTATGCCCGACCTCCCAATGTCCTAACATAGAATCTCATCTCTCCCCTCCACCCTTTCTGTTATCAGCTTCCTCTTCTACTCTTCTATGTACCCCTGGGCTAGAACAAGTTGTTGTATCTCCTCTATTCTCCTCCCGCATACACAGATGACACAGTGGGGTTGATTTACTAAAGCTTGAAAGTGCAAATTTTGGTGCATCTCCACACAGAAACCAATCAGCTTCAAGGTTTTACTGTCAAAGTTTGATTGAACAAGCTGAGGTTAGAAGCTGATTGGCTACCATGCACAGCTGCACCAGTTTTTGCACTCTCCAGCTTTAGTAAATCAACCCCAGTGTCTTTTTCTATCTCTGTCTGTAACCCCACCGGGAGTTTCCCTCGTATGTCTTGTATGTGTGATGCCTGAATAAGAAATGGAATTTGTAGTTGTTAGAGTGTTCTTACATTTCTCCACTCTAACAATAAGCCTTTGTGTTTGTCTGTGCCTCTGTTAAAGAAATTCCCCATGACTTTTAGCAGTGAGGGAAATTTTCTTTAATAGTCACACAAAGTCAGTAAAGGCAGCAGAGGTTCATAACCCTTCCCTAATGTATCCATAAAACAACATAAAAATTTTTTTACTGGTTGGTTTATTGGGATTGTGTTATGTATGCCCTTCCTTAGGGCCCATTCACAATAGAATGCAGTGCAGGAGAGACGTGTTCCTATTGCAGTGTTTCTCAACCCGTGGTACATGTGGCCTGCAGCTGTTTTGTGGACTCTGCATTTATCACCCAACACCAGCTTCCTCTTTGCGCCAAGAAACAGGGATTTTATATTCACCTGGCTGATGACTCTGGTATTAAATCGGACCCGGTTATTCAAGAGACTGTACTTCTCTGCCAACACAAAAGAACAAGTGGCGCCCCACTAAGCGTAGTAGAAGGTTAAAAACAAAGCATTTATTAAAATTGCACTTACAGGAATTAAGTGATATCAGGCATGTACAATATCCAGGCATCCCAGTCTGGGTGGTCCAAGTGCTAGGCATCCCGCCGACACATGTGTCTGGTCGCTCCGGTGGGTTCTGAGGCTCCGGGCAGGTGGGCGAGATGGAGGTTCAAGTGTCACAGGTCCAGTGGGCCTCTGAGGCCTGATGAAGGAGCACGGATTGCTCTGAATGCGCACCTGGAACAACCATCCACCTATTCTCCAGCTCTCCACTGGACCCGTGACGCTTGAACCTCCATCTCGCCCATCTGCCTGGAGCCTCGGAACCCACTGGAGCGACCAGACACATGTGTCGGCGGGATCCCTAGCACTCAGACCACCCAGACTGGGATGCCTGGATATTGTACATGCCTGATATCACTTAATCCCTGTAAGTGCAATTTTAATAAATGCTTTGTTTTTAACCTTCTACGCTTCGTGGGGCGCCACTTGTTCTTTTGTGTTTGCTGTCAACAGAGTCACTTCTGCTCCGTCAGCTGGCTGCCCCACAGACATCTCCATCTACCTGGACTTCTCTCCCCCCGCCCCTCTGGTGCCCAGCACCCCAGCGTACGCTTCCTCTCGCTCCTACGCCTGGCTCCATAACCCCAGCTGAGAAGCCTGCAAGAGCTGCATCTCCCTTCCTTTGTACTTCTCTGCCATACTTATTCGGGACATCACGAATTTCTGTGCTTGGATGTTATATTTTCACCCATTTTTCCCATTATCTTTGGCATACCCTGATTGAAGGCACATAACCCTCACTTTGATTGGCTTACAGGAGATCTCTTTTTCATTAATTTACTGTCAAATGTATTGTTTTCTAAAAGAGACTATTACGACCGCTCCTCCCTTGGTATCCATTCTAACCCCGAAACTATGAAGTTCGTTCCTGTTGCCTATCATTAATACTTGGATGTGGTTAAGAAAAGTGCTGATCCCTTCCTCCTCATAGGACTTATGGTTGTCCCAATCAAACTCCTACCAGGGGACGAGATTACGTTGGGTCAAATTTACCCTCTCTCCGAGCCTAAATTGGAAGCACTGCATAAAGCATGGTGGCAACCCCCAGAGACAGGGAGGGCTGACATTTCACCTCAGGGTGTAGATTACTAGGCATGGTGGGTGGTGTACAATGTAGAAAGATGGGTGCCAGTCACTTTTATGCTTGAACGAAAAGGAGTTCATTTCTCACAGCAGGAAAAATGTGGGAGAGAGGGGTAGGGCACAGGACACAGCACCAAACTAACAGACCAGCAGACTCCTGAGACAAAAATATAGAAGAGGTAGCAGTACAGAAAAGGGCCTTTAAGCTCTAACCAACAATCTGTACTTTGAAGCAACAGCTGTCTCCTATAGCGACTGAAAAAAACTCACAAGAAGGTGCAGGAATTCTATGGAGGATTCCGTCTTGACCCTTTCCCAGGCTCTCCACAGTTCCCCGGTCCATGCAAGAGTAAAACCTTTGATACTGCATCTCAGGTCTCCCTGCTTTTCTTTATGCCTCCAGATAGTGAGCAGGTTCTCCTTTACAGAACCTGGAGCACATGGTTAGGCCTCAGGAGTCAGGCATACCCAGCAGCAGCTGTTCGGCGGTCTAGGTGGAAAGACCCAGATCACCTGACTTCCTCCAAATATGTACACTGCCCCAGCATCCTCAGTGGCCAGAGAAACTCCTACTGATTGGCTGAGAAAAGTATGCACATTCATATCCTAGATTCACAGTAGCTCATCATACTAATGCCAAAGGAAACAGTGCCACCTATTGCCAAAAGGGAGGAACCACAGCTAAACCAGGCTTAGGAGAAAACCCAATTGATTACAAAGACTACAGATTAGCCAGATTTACTACAACCCAGCAAAGCTAAATTTACTTGTAGCCCTGTTTAAGACAAGGGTGCTACAGAAGGATCACACCTTGAGGCCTTGTGTGGCTTATTGAGACCTTAATAAAATCACTGTCAAGGATCGTTACCCCCTTCCTCTGATTCCTGAACTGTTTAAGTGGGGCAAGCACATTTGAAGCTGGCTCCCATGAATTCTCTTTTGGGCTGTAGTCCTTCCAGTTTGGCCCCTTTTAATTCTACAGTCCAGTACAGCTTCCACTTCGTATTCCTCATTGCGTTCGATAAGTAGCGGAGAAGGAATCTCCGGACCCCGATCTGGACAGGTATTTGGCACCGTTGGTTTTAACAAAGAAATATGGAATACAGGGTGGATTTTCAGGCCTTTGAGTAAAACCGGCTCAAACGCCACTGAATTCATTTTTCTCTTGGAAAAGGCCCCAGATATCTTGGGCCAAGTTTCTTTGAGGGACAGCTTAATTTCAGGTTTACTGTTGACAACCAGACTTTATCCCCAGGTTCCAGATTCAAGTTGCCGCTCTTCTTTTTGTCAAAAAATGTTTGTTTGCCTGAGCCTTACAGAGAGTGTCTTGTAACAACTGATTGCAATTTGTCTTGTACAGCTGGAACGGAAGATTCCACAGATACCTTAGGAAGAAAAGAAGGATGATACACGTAGTTAGCATAAAATGGTGACTGCTTGATAGCCAAATGAATAGAATTATTATATGCAAACTGTCAGTGGAAAGAGCGACAGCCAATCATCTGGTGCAAAAGGAAATAAGCACCACATGTACAGTTCAAGAGCCTGGTTTGTCCTTTCCGTCTGTCTGTTTGAGGATGATATGCAGTGGATAGATGGAGCTTTATGTTTAAAGCTCTCCAGAATATAGAGGTGAACTGTACCCCTTGGTCAGAGACAATGCTGTCAGGAATAGATATTACAACATACCCAATAGGAATATCCAAAGAAACAAACAAACAGAACAGCTGGTAAGTATATTCGATTAGTAACAGAACATTTCTCCAATTAAAAGAAAAATTATAAATATACAGGTCATATGACAATAAGTAGCACAACCTGCTGGGAACATCTTCATACAGTTGAGAAGATCAAGGGATAGAAAGTATATGAACTCTATACCTCAATTTTCCCCGATACCTTAGAAGTCCATTCGGACCAAATTTTGTCAAACTTCTTCATACATCCTCTAACCACATAAGTCATCTTATACATGGGAAATGCTTGGTTGACCAATTTGATCCAGAATTGTATAGAGGGGGATTTTTCCAATGTATGGCAATTGCTTTTTGGCATAAAAGAAAAGAAACTTGACCAAAGTTTTCCAGGCAACCATTATCTCCTCATCCTCCATAACACCAAGGAGGCATCTGGCAGGGTTACATATATTAGGCAGTGCCACTTTATCTTCCATAAAGGAGGTGACCTCAGACCAAAAGTGACGTATTGCTGAACATACCCAAGTCATATGGAAAAAGTCTCCATGAGCACTATGGCACCTAGTACACTCGGGGGGAGTCCAGTCTCCCCATCTTACACAAGCGAGTGGGTGTGTAGAATATTCTGTGCAGGTTATTAATTTGTGTTACCTTATCCCCTGTGGCTATAACTGCCGTTGCACGATTTCCCAGGACCTCCTCCCAAGTGTCATCCTGCAATTCCAGTATATTACTCTTCCATTGTATTTTAAGCTTATACAGTCTGGGAGTAAATAGGAATACAAGCATCAAATAGTAACTGGATATCAATTTAGAGTGGGCTGCCTCATACAGTAAGGCTTCTAACACCGAGGGTTGAAGTCGAATGCCCCTTAGCCCAAATTGAGCATTTACTGTGTGCCGAAGCTGAAGATATGCAAAAAAAATAAGTGTTGGGGATGCCAAGTTCAGCCCTGAGTGTTTCAAATGATTTAAACGTCCCTCCTGAGAAAAGTTGATGTGCATATTTCAGGCCCACCCTGGCCCACCTCTGCACATCAGGCAACTGAGCAAATTCAGCCAAGTCGTCATTGAACCGCAGAGGTGCGTTGGGTGACAAAGCAAGAGGAGAGGCCCCAAGCTTCCTACTGCATACATGAAAAATTTAATATGCCAGTTTCAGTATCTCAGCCCCCTTAGTTGGATAAGGGCCTTTCGGTATAAAAGATTAATTAAAGCCTCATAAGAGAACAGCTGCCTGAGCCACCACCAATGCGTCATCTATATCTGGAAAAAAACAGCTATGCACATGTATTAGTTGCGTAGCCCAGAAGTAAGCTTGAAGATCGGGGAGCGCCAATCCCCCTCTCTGCACCGGAGATCCTAGGAGGACAAGATGCCCAAAAGGAAGGAAGAAATAAATGCTTTTATTTCGGTAAAAATCTCTTTAGTTATGTATACTGGGGAATACCAAAGGACAGACATATAGAAATCTGGGCAAGAAGACCATTTTGAACAAATTAATCCTCCCAAGGAGATTTAATGGGAGATTGCTCCAGGTAGTGAAACAATTTTTCAGCCTACAGATCAATGGGTGAAGATTATTTTTTAAGTAGGATAGGAGAATAAGTTGTATTTCAATACCTAAATACCTAAATTTGGACACCACTTGTAGTGGTATATCAGGAGGGAGTACTGATTTAAATAGGGGGTCCAAGGGAAAAATACTAGACTTGCTCCAATTGACCTTAAACCCTGAAAAATCTCCAAACCGCAATATAACTTGTAAAGCCTTGTTTGGAGATTCTGCAGGGTTCGACAGATACAGGAGCATATCATCCGCATACAAGGATGTTTTTTCTTCTAGGTCATTCATTTTGCAACCTTTAATTGTAACGGTTTGTCTAAGAAGTGCTGCAAGGGACTTTGGCTAAAATTTTGGCGTCTACATTTATCAAGGAAATGGGCCTGTATGACTCACAATACCTGAGATCCTTATTCGGCTTTGGGATTAAAACTATGAGCGCCTCAGTAAGTGATGGAAGTAAGGTTCAGTTTTCATATACTTCCATATATACATCTAGGAGTTTAGATGAGAGGTACTCAGCATATGCCCTGTACCATTCAATTGGGTACCCGTCTAAACCCGGGGTCTTATTTGGCTGGAATGAGGCAATGGCAGCATCAATCTCCTCTATGTAGAGCGGACGCTCTAGGTCCTTCATCTCCGCAGCAGAGAGGACAGGTAACTGAATCGTGTTAAGATATGCATCCAGTTCAGACTGGTCATATTCCACCCTGGAGGCATATAACTGAGTAAAAGTAAGAAAAAGCTTGAGTAATGCCTTCTGATGCCGTTTTGAGGGTATCAGATTGATCAACAATACAATGTATAGATGTGGGCTGTAGGTCAATTTTAGCTAGATAAGCAAGAATTTTACTATTTTTATCCCCGAATTCAAACAGCCTCTGCTACAACAACTTTTTTGAGTTTTTTCCACCAGTACCAGATCAAGCTGTCGCATCGAGTCTCTCCATAATGGATAATTGGCCGAGTTAGGATTTTTAACATATTCCACCTCCGCTGCATTTTCATGTGTGGCCACCTTCCAAGCCCTATCATCCCTGAGATGTTTGATCATCCCTGCTTTAGAACCCGGAAGGGTAGCTTTGAAAGCATCCCACGCTATACCCAGGGCAGTACTCTGTATTTGCCGTCCAGTAGTCACATATATCTATGGCCGTGGCCATAAAGAAAGGCTCCTCTTTCAGCTACAAGGAACTCAGCCTCCACAGGGTGTAACCACTAGAGGGCAATAAACTGAGTTTAATAAGTAGCAGGGAGTGATCTGAGATAGCCCTAGGGAAGGAAGATACCTCCACCACTTTAGGAAGTATATCAGCGGACACAAGACCCATGTCTATCCCAGAGAGGGAATGGTGCATAGAGAAGCAGGAATATTCCCTCACTTGTGGGTATTTGGAGCTCCAACAATCAACCAAATTGTAGTTATGTACAGATGCAGCCAATGGGAATTGTGTCCCGAAATCAGCTTGAAATCTATCCAAAAGGAGGAGAAAGCACTGAATTAAAGTCTCCCGCAACAATCAATAGACCCTCCGCTACTTGTAACACTTTGGACATAAGTGTCCCATAATGCAATCGTGAATGGGAGGGCATAGAGTGCCACAAATGTGTAGGCACGGTTATTGATATTGAGGACCGCTATAACATACAGGCCAAAAGGGTCTGTTACTACAGTTGTGATGGAGCAACAGAGCGACTTGGCTATCAATATAGACACCCCTCTGGCATAGTTTGAATAAGTGGAGTGTAGGGTATGTGCCACAAATGCCTTCTTAAGACCCATTACCTTAGACCCTACCAGATGCGTCTCTTGCAGAAAAATCAAATGAGGTTTGTGCTTCAGCATGTAATTAAATATTATGGATCTTTTAACTCTGGAGTTCAAACCCCTAACATTCCAGGATAAAACCTTCAATGGTTGTGCTGACATGTTATAAGAGAAACAATATTAAGGCAGATGGTCCTCCCAGGTACACCGGTCATATCGCAGCAGATTGAATGGAGAAGAGAAAACATCTTATGGATAAATCTGTATAGTATCTTAGTTACCAGCTTAACAGAAAACCAGAATAGAACATGAAACATAAAACCAATCTGACACCCCACCCACCCGGCTCATAATCCCCAAATGATTATGTGCTTTATGCCCAAACCAATAGTCAACAAAAAAGGAGGGCCGAAACTATACTCTCATCCGTAAGATGAAATTCTCGAAAGCCCTCAGTCTTTAGTTCACGTAATCCAGTCTTCCAGTCATTACTTAAGGCATATGGGCATACCTGGCCATTTCTGGCTTCCCGTGCACGTTCGCGCATGCTAATGGCGCCAATAGCGTCCATTTAAGCAGGACAGCACCAGGAAGCAAGTGCTGTCCGTTCTACAGCGTTACCATGACTTGTGACCCCGTGTCTGCTCTGAAGTGACTTCCTGCATCTGTGATCCCGGCTATCTTTGGACTTTGTTTGCTTTCTACCTGCCCCGACCCCCGGCCTGTCTATGACTTCTCTCCTGCCTGATCCTGTGTACTTCTGCTGCCTCCACGTTGCCGAACCTGCCTGCACCCCGACCATCCGCCTGTCTCATCCCTCTGTACCACATTGCCAGCACGTTGCCGACCCGGACTGTACCACTACGCTTCTGCCAAGCACGAGCTTCAGCGGACCTTCACCCACCTTCAGTGACCAAGTCCAGCCCTGTGCTCCCAAGCTCCCTGTCTACACTACCAGGGGTTTGCGAAGCAGGGCCGTAAGAGAGGTTGTCCTCTGCATAAGTCAGACTCGACCACCAGGTACGTGACAGTTCCATGCTGTGATATATAAAATCTATTTCAGAATTTCAAATACCCGAAGGTAATTGGAGACTGTAATCAGATTAGGAGAAGGTCCCGGGTGAGCGGCAAGGACCCCCGAGCCACCCAAAGCAGGGAAATTGGAGGATTAATCTAACATAGTCATCCTAGGACCCCTGGGCCAGCCCACATGGATATCTCAGGGACATTCACTGTATAAATACTAGATTGCTGGCATCCGATTTTAAATATACCAATTGTAGCAATGTTTCAGTGACATAGTAGAGTAGTAGTGGTATCCAACATATCCATACTTAAAAAGGAGGGGCAGAGTCTCACGGTCCTGGGGAACATCAGTTCATATGGCACTCAGGAAGCCCCCGCAGGTCAAAACAATAGTCGTTTTACTCACCCGGCTCATCCGTAGGCAGGTACAGCAATCAAAAACAGATCTGACAACAAATAAACAGTAGCCATGATAACTCTTAACAGGCATACATATTCATAGTGCCATAACATTGCGGTATAGTGAAGCTAGGTAGCAAGGAATCTAAGCTTTTCCCAAGTAGTCAATCCAGCGATCTGCTTCTGCAGGAGTGGTAAAGAATTGAGCTTTGCCATTGTTGATCACCCGGAGCTTCGCAGGATACAACATACTGTAGGGTATAAGTCTCTCAGTCGCTTCTTACTCCCTTGAAAAGCAGCTCTGTTTCTGCGTTGCAGCAGAGAAGTCAGGAAAGATTATAATATTGTTGAAGCGCAGATCCATCAAATTGCGAGCTTTCTTTAATTCAGCATCTCTATGTTTAAAATGGAGGATTTTTGCAAGGAGCGCACGTGGGGGACCACCCAGAAGGGGGGTGGCCACAGGGGAATCCTATGAGCCCGTTCAATGGCAAAGAAGGGAGAGAAGGTCTCTGGCCCAAACATCATTTTTAGCCACTCTGCAATAAAGTTCTCAGGGTTCTTTCCCTCAGCCCCCTCCGGGAACCCCAAAAATCTCAAATTGTTCTGAGGCAGGTGGTCCTCCATGTCTCCCAGCTTCGCTGCCTGTGTATGCTGCGTTTCTTGTATTTCCCTAACTGCTTCATTAAGTGGATACAAATCATCTTCCACTGCGCTGATCCTTTGCTCTGTGGTAGTTACTCTATGCTGCAACTTATGTACGTCCTCTTTCAGGAGGGAGAAATCCACTGTGAGGGTGTCAATTTGTATGGACAAAGATGAATGGAATTCTTTTATGGTAGCCACAATCTGGGAGAATGAGGGCTCCTGCGCCTGCGATGGGAAATCTATGGTGTCAGTGTCCCCTTGATTTCCACCCGTAGACTCTCCGGAGCTGTTGCCTGTCGGGTCCTGCCAAGCGGCTGAGTCCTCCTGCCATTCAGGGGATGCCTGAGGCTGCGGCGCGGTCCGTGATGGTAGGCCAACTTAGGCCTTGTGTGCAAAGTGGGCCAGCTTCTCCACGGGGTCACAGCACAATTCTTGCCATATTTCACCATCTCCAAGGCAATCCAATGAGAAAGGGCTTCCCTTCAGATATCTCCCAGTGCTTTTGGCAGCGCTGAAAGTGCATCATATGGTTCAAGATATCAGGCTGGGGACGGAGCTCAGGAGAGAAGCTGCTTACATGCACCCAGTTGGGCACGCCCCCTCCCCCCATACAGGCCAATCTTAGAAGAAAACATGTTAGAGTCTGCAAAAGACTTGAGACTGGGGCAGACGTTCACCATCCAGCAGGATAACGACCTTAAACATACAGCCAGAGCTACAATGGAATGGTTTAGGTCAAAGCATATTCATGTGTTATAATGGCCCAGTCACAGTCCAGACCTAAATCCAATTGAGACTCTGTGACAAGACAAAAATTGCTGTTCACAGACGCTCTCCATCCAATCTGACAGAGCTTGAGCTATTTTGCAAAGAAAAATGGGCAAAAATGTCCTCTCTAGATGTGCAAAGCTGGTAGAGACTTCCCCAAAAAGACTTGCAGCTGTAATTGAAGAGAAAGGCGGTTCTACAAAGTATTGACTCAGGGGGGCTGAATACAAATGCCCCCCACACTTTTCACTTATTTATTTGTAAAAAATGTTGAAAACTATTTATCATTTTCCTTCCACTATTATGTGCCACTTTGTGTTGGTCTATCACATAAAATCCCAATAAAATACATTTAAGTTTTTGGTTGTAACATGACAAAATGTGGAACATTTCAAGGGGTATGAATACTTTTTCAAGGCACTGTGCAATCCAGCACTAGCGGGGATAAGAAAGCTAATCAAAGATTTACAACTCATCATAACAAATGAAACTCTGAAATAAAAATTCCAACAACTCCCAATGTTGGCTTTCAGACAACCTCAAACATGAACTAAAATGTAGGAAACTTCTTTCTGATTATGAAGTCACAAATAATAGAAGCAAACCCTGCAATAAAAAAATGCTGCAAACTGTCCACCCAAATCAATCTATTTAACCACTTGCTGCACGCCCACCATCAAATGACGTTGTCCCAGAACGCGGGCAGCGCATCGATCGTGGTCGCGCCATGTTGCCAGGACACGGCCTGACGCCGATCTGTGTAAAGAGCCACGGCTCTTTAATCATGTGATCGGCTGTGACCAATCACAGCCATACCATGTAAACAAGGAAGTGCCGATAATCGGTACTCCTCGCCTCACACTGACAGATTGTGTGGCGAGGAGAGCCAATCAGCGGCATCTCCTTACTGGGGACATATAGGGATGTAATCAGGGCACTGATCATCAGTACCCTGATTACAATTACCTCCAGAGCCAGCCATCAGTGCCCATCCTAGTGCCAGCAATCAGTGCCCACAAGTGCCACCAATCAGTGCCCATTAGTGATGCCAGTCAGTGCTGGCTATTAGTGCCGCTTATCAGTACCGCCCATCAGTGCCACCCATCAATGCCCATTAGTGCCCATCAGTGCTGCCTATCTGTTCTGCCTATCTGTGCCCACCAGTGCCGCCTATCAGTGCCCACCAGTGCCACCTAGTGCCACCCATCAGTGCTCATAAGTGCGGCATATTAGTGCCTCCTCATCAGTGCCACCTCATCAGTGTCCATAAGTGCCGCCTTATCAGTGCCCATAAGTGCCACCTCATTAGTGCAGCCTATCAGTCCCCGTCAGTGCAGTCTCATCATCACACATCAGGACAGAAGAAAAATTACTTATTTACAAAATTTACTGACAAAAACTAAGAAAAACATTTTTTTTCAAAATTTTCAGTTTTTTTTTTTTTTTTAGTAAAAAATAAAAAAACTAGCAGTGATTAAATACCACCAAATAAAGCTCTATTTGTGTAAAGAAAATTATAAAAATTTCACATGGGTACAATGTAGCATGACTGTGCAATTGTCATTCAAACGTGACAGCGATGAAAGCTGAATAATGGTCTGGGCAGGAAGAAAGTGTCCGGTATTGAGGTTGTTAATAGTGTCGCACACACAAAAGGGACCTTTAATATCACAGGATCATATAACTGCACCTCCAGTAATATAGAGAAGCCCGGAGCAAAAGAATAAAATAAATGAGTGCAGGGCTTTAATGACAGGGTCCCTGGGGCGGAGACGGGGAGTGTCAGCTAGACAAAGGGAGTTACTAAGACAGTGGGAGTGGCAGGATTTATAAGGCAGGGGCGGTGGCTAGCCCTCAGCAGAGCGGGAGCAGAAAGAATTAGTGAGGACCTGCGGTGTAGCTCTGTGACCGACATGGCGGACATTGAGGCCTTACTGCGGCAGCTCCATGCGGCCGCTTCACAGGGCGAGACGACTCCCGATCGGTGGCGGGGACGGAATATTTAGGACGGTGAGGGTGACAGAATCATTGAGGGAAACAGATCGACTGTGAGGGGCAGAGGCGGGGTCCCTGGGACAGTAATTTCGGGACGTGAGTAAATAAAATAAGAAAACGAGGCCCGAAGAGATATAATGACCTCCACGTCAATATACTAGGACACTATAATTTCCAGGGAAAACACACACGCTGTGATAATTGTTGGAGTTATGGCCTGTGAAAGAAGGACGGGTCTGGTAATAAGTCGAAAGTAGCGACAGTGCAAACTTACTGTTAACGTGTCAGTACGATGTAACA
>BLSH010137937.1:627072-640743 GCA_018402905.1 Glandirana rugosa
CGGCGATTAAGTGGGTACGCAGATATGGTCGGGGGTCGCTCTTGGCTAAATCGGACATTGAGGCTGCGTTTCGGCTCCTACCAGTCCATCCGGACTGCTTCCACCTGCTAGGGTGCAGGTGGGGGGACCTTTTTTACGTGGATCGTTGTCTCCCGATGGGCTGTTCAATTTCTTGTGCCTTATTCGAACGGTTTAGTTCTTTTGTGGAATGGGTGGTTCGGGAAGTATCTGGGGTGAGCTCGGTCATCCATTACCTGGACGACTTCCTGTGTATAGGTCCGCCGGGTAGTAGAGTGTGTGGGGTTTTGTTGGCAACTTTACAACACGTCGCGGAGAGTTTCGGAATTCCGCTAGCGTCGGACAAAACCGAAGGTCCGTCCTCGCAAATGACTTTCCTGGGGATAGAGATTGATACGTGGGCCATGGAATGTCGGACAAACTGGTGTCCTTGCGGCAGGAAATACGTGCAGTGCTGGGTAGACGTTCAATTCGGTTGAGGGCCCTACAGTCCTTGTTAGGCAAACTTAATTTTGCTTGCAGGATACTCCCTATGGGGAGGATTTTCTGCCGCAGGCTGTCGTCGGCCATGGCTGGGGTCGCATCGCCCCGTCACTTCGTGACATTGAATGGGGAGCTCAGGGCTGACTTGCAGGTGTGGGATATGTTCTTGCAGAACTTTAATGGGAGGTCACTGTGGCAGGACGGCCCGGTCAGCAATGCGGATTTAGAGTTATACACGGACGCGGCGGGGTCTGGGGGCTACGAGGCCTTTTTAGGTGGTAAGTGGAGTGCGGAACCATGGCCGGCATCATGGAAAGAGGCCGGGTTCTGTAAGAACCTGGTTCTTTTGGAGCTGTTTCCGGTTCTGGTGGCGATGGAGGTTTGGGGTTCGGTTTTTCAGGACAAAAAAGTGAGGCTTCATTGCGATAACCTGGGGGTGGTACAAGTCTTTAATCAGTTGTCGGCGGCATCACCTCCGGTGGTGAGACTGCTTCGACACCTGGTGTTACGCTGTTTGCAGGGTAATGTGTTTTTGTATGCTGTACACCTACCAGGGATCACTAATGAAGTGGCTGATGCATTGTCTCGCTTTCAGCTGGACAGGTTTCGGCAGTTGGCACCGGGTGCGGAGCAACAAGGGACGCCGTGCCCAGAGGGCCTTTGGCAGCTGGCATTGGAGTCGCCGCGGGCCTGATTAAGAGGTTGGTAAGTGAGGGTACATGGGGGTCCTATGCCAAAGCTTGGCAAGAGTGGTCCGAGTTGTTACTGGAGACAGGTGTGGGATCGGGTGGCCCAGCGGTGGAGACGGTAATGTTGTATTTCATTGGAATAAATTTTTCACGGGGTGTGTCCATCTCATCTTTGAACAGGAAACTAGCTGGGATTGCCTTTTGGAGCAAGCTCTCAGGGGTCCGGGATTGGACCAAGGGGTTCTTGGTTCGCCAGGCTCTGAAGGGCTATAGACGTGGTCGGGGCAAGCCGGACGGCAGGCGGCCGGTGACTTTTGCCGTCCTCCTTCGCCTGGGGGCGAGAGTGGAGGAGATCTGCTCATCTTCATATGAGGTGCTGCTGTTCCGCGCGGCCTTTTGCCTAGCCTTCTTTGGGGCTTTCCGGGTACGGGAGCTGGTGAGCAAGAACACTACAGTGCATGGTGGTCTTCAGGTGGAAGACGTGACATGCAACGGGGCGTGTGTCCTGGCTAGGATACGGCGTTCTAAGACAGACCAGATGGGTAAAGGGGCGTGGGTACGCCTATTCCGTGTTCCGGGCTCTGCAGTCTGCCCAGTGGCGGTCGTGACGGAATATTTGAGCCGCCGACCGCCGTCGGGGGGGGCTTTACTGGTTCATGCGGATGGTAAGCCATTATCAGTCTTTCAGTTCACTGCGGTGTTTCGGCGCTGTATGCTGAAAGAAGGATTTTCCCCCAAGGAATATTCGGCCCACTCCTTCCGCATCGGGGCTGCTACTGAGGCAGCCAGGTGGGGTTTGGAGGACTCTGTGATAAAACAAATAGGCAGATGGGAGTCGGATCGTTTTAAGATTTATGTAAGGCCTCAACTTGTTAATGCTATGTAGGAGTGGGGTGTTCGGGGGTTTCAGTATTTGGTTATCTTTTTGTTGTTGTTCTTCTTTTACAGATGGTGAACCGGCTCTGGTGTGGGTGCTGGGGCACTCCTATGTGTTCTGGGGAGCCAAGCGGGCTGATGTGCGTCCTAATGGCCGACAATTGGGATTGTCAAGGGACAGCGCCCTAGTTAGGTGGATAGGGGTACCAGGGTTGTTGTGGTGCAGGGTTTTGCCGGAGTTTAAAAAATTTGCAGCGTTAGATAGAGCTCCGGATGTGTTAGTTTTACATGCAGGGGGTAATGATCGGGGTGTTAGATCCATGCGACATCTAATCCGAGACATAAAGTTTGATTTCTTGCGCCTGCAAACAGATTTCCCTCGGACGGTGGGGGTATGGTCTGATATAGTGGCTCGCACGTCGTGGCGATTTGCTAGGTCAGTGGAGAAGGTTAATAAAGCGAGGGTGAAGGTTAACAAAGAGGTCGGCCGCTTTATTGCTAGGAATGGAGGTCTGGTGGTATGGCACACCGATTTGGAGGTGGATACCTGGCGGTATCTGAGGGGGGACGGGGTGCACCTCAATGCCGTGGGCATTGATCTGTGGAGCCTGGGGCTCCAAGATGGGGTGCACCGAGCACTGCATGCATGGAGGGGCTCCCTGGCGTAAGGCTTTACGCAGGGAGCGGTGGCGGTTGGGGTCTCAGGAGGCAGTCTTTCAAGTTGGTCAGTTGGGAAGGATCCATCAGAGGTATGGAGTCCTCAGTGGTGTCAGTTACATAGGTTAACTGAAAAGGATGGTACCCGAGCCGGCGTAGTGCGGCTGGGAAATCGATGGTACAAAAACACGGATGTGATTGGGTTATGGGGCCTCCTGGGATTCCTATCGGTTTAAATTTATTGGTTTGGTATTTTCTGTTATGTTTTAATACTGGTTTTAATAAAACGGCCTAACGGCCAATTCCTCCATATTGTGTGCTGTGCCGTTATTTTATAATAGATAAGTATACGCCTAAGGAATACCCAGGTCAAGAGAAGCCCGGAGCAAAAGAATAAAATAAATGAGCACAGGGCTTTAATGACAGGGTCCCTGGGGCGGAGACGGGGAGTGTCAGCTAGACAAAGGGAGTTACTAAGACAGTGGGAGTGGCAGGATTTATAAGGCAGGGGCGGTGGCTAGGCCTCAGCAGAGCGGGAGCAGAAAGAATTCCCACCCTCCCTCCCTTTTTGATTGGATATATGGGTAAATGTGTGATGTATACTGTTGGCGGTTGGGGTCTCAGGAGGCCGTCTTTCAAGTTGGTCAGTTGGGAAGGATCCATCAGAGGTATGGAGTCCTCAGTGGTGTCACTTACATAGGTTAACTGAAAAGGATGGTACCCGAGCCGGCGTAGTGCGGCTGGGAAATCGATGGTACAAAAACACGGATGTGATTGGGTTATGGGGCCTCCTGGGATTCCTATCGGTTTAAATTTATTGGTTTGGTATTTTCTGTTATGTTTTAATACTGGTTTTAATAAAACGGCCTAACGGCCAATTCCTCCATATTGTGTGCTGTGCCGTTATTTTATAATAGATAAGTATACGCCTAAGGAATACCCAGGTCATGTGTACCTCGTCCAATGCAAAAGATGTAGCAAAGGATCTTATGTTGGGGAAACAGGAGAATAGTTGTAAACAAGGATGAATTTGCACAGACATTCCATCAAGGAACATAAAGAAGATGAGTTGTGCACACCTGTGGGACATCACTTCTCACAACCAAACCACACTATGGAAGACCTCAATGTCTTAGTTCTTAAAGGCAATTTCAAAACTATTTAGGAAAGGAAAACTTTTCAACTAAGAATGATAGTTATATTTGACACAAAAGATAACAGCCTAAATATAAACTTGGGTTTTCTCACTCATTATCCAACAGTTTTATGACTCCCACTGTGACTGTCACCCCCTCCCCAGGTCTATAGCTTTCACTGGGTCTCATCTCACTAACTATCCTAGTTTAATTGCTGTTGCTTTGTACATTTGTTTGTGGTTTGTTTTTGTTTTTTTGCTTTTTTTGTCCCTGGAGATTGTCTTTTTTTAACATTCTGCCAAAACCTTGCAAATTAGTACTGCTTGAACATACCCCAAAAGAAGGAAGCATACCCTGAAAGCTCCAGAAAAATTGTAGGTTAGTGCAAATGAAAAAGTATCATGGGCAGTATACAATTGTTTCTGTCACAAGTGCATTAATATATTAAAAATACATTTTGCAAATAGACTGACTGGTATTATAGAAACATATAATGAAATAAAAATGTATTTTCTTACAGAACTTCAAACAAGAAAAACAACCCTTCATCAGTTTGCAGAAAAAATAAACCTGGAGTCATACCTGACTAAAAAATTAACTCTGAGGAACATCCTGAGTATTGGCTTAGAGAATGTGAATGACAAACCATCTAAAACTGTAGAGGATCTTCCCTGGAATTATTTAAGGAAACTCATGGCCCTAAACAGGACTGCAAGAGACATTCTTCTTGAGAAAGATCAGTCTACTGGTGCTGATGTATATGATATTGTTAATGATGAGGATGATGATTTCAACCTATTTAATGTTTCTTTGGTTCCAGGTGATAATTCATCAACCTCTGTTCACCCCCTGGATGTCCTGTGTGTCCTCCTCCATTGCTCAGACAGTTTTCTCCAACAAGAGATTGTGACCAAATTGTCCATGTGCCAGTTTACTGTCCCTCTGCTGCTCCCTGCTGGTGATGGGTCACACAGCACCCTCATGCTTTGGGCAATGAGAGACATAGTGAAGAAGTGGAGACCTCAGTCATTAGCAGACAGTAAAGGGTTCAGAGAAGAAAATGTGGTGAATACTTCCATGCCAATCTTCTCTTATGTCAGATTGGGAAAAAACAAATTATCAAAATCAAAAATCCTGAATCAAGTTCTTAATCCAGCTCAGCTACATAATAACTTCTTCATACATGACAATATGGATGGAGGAAATATTAAGAGGGAAATATCTGATGGACTGGTGGAAGTATCTTGGTATTTTCCATGTGGTAAGTCTGATGTTTTCCCAGAGCCCATTGCAGTGACCAACCTACGGGGAGACCTGGAGGCCAACTGGGACCAGTTCATGTTTCTGACAAGAATTTCATCAGCTGTGTTTATATTCATTGAGGACATTTCTGAAAGGGAATTCACACTGTTATCATCCTTCCCTACCACTGACACCCAGTATTACTTCATTGTTACTCCAGGTCCTGGCAAAACTGTGAGTCCACAGACATTGAAGACCCTTCAAGACTTAATGCCAGTGCTAAAGTTGAAAAAATCAAATGTGATACTACATACAGGCATGGCAAATGAGGCAGCATTTGTAAAAAAACTACAAAGTACTATTATTCATTTAATAAACAGTAAGCCAAAAGAAAAAATAATCATAGACCTTGGGAAAGAAACTCATGGATTGGACATGCAAGAGGATGAGAGAGTTCCTGGATGTCAGAAGGCCAGGGAACATGCCAGGAAAATTACAGAAGAAATAATAAATGTGTCTGAGTACAAAAAGAACACTATGAAGTTACAGGGAGATCTCTGGAGAGAGTTATCTGAAGTGGAGAAGGAACTTTGCAGAATGACAAAGCAAGGTGGTAAAGACACACAACAATATCAAGATGAACTGATAAAGAAACGTATTTCACTGCATGAGAAACAACATAAGCATAATCTGCCCCATGGTTTAATGCTCTTTATTGATGCAATCACCCATTTGTCTGAGACTGAGAAACAATATTTTCTGAAATGGATGAAATTTGAACTTGATTCAATTGCTAGAAGTCATCTTTCTAATCTACAAGCTGAATACAAAGAAAAATGTAACACAGTCTTAAGTAACAAGGAAGAACTCAAACAGATAGACCAGAAAATCTCTGACAGTTCTTTAGGAATTGAACATTTCCTACGCGAGATGGGACAGTTTTATGAAGCTGAATGTTCCATGTTTAAAGAAAAAAAAATAGGTAAAAGAAAAAGACAATTTATTAGACTGCCAGGCATTGCTGCTGATCTCTTGTTGAATGGTTTCCCATTGGAGCTGATAGATGGAGATGCCTCAAACATTCCCCTACGGTGGATAACTGATGTTCTAAATGAGCTGAACACCAAAACAGGGAGAACATGCAGAATGAGAGTAATCACTGTGCTGGGAGTGCAGAGTACGGGAAAATCCACTCTTCTCAACACTATGTTTGGTCTCCAGTTCCCGGTGGCCAGTGGACGATGCACACGAGGAGCCTTCATGACTCTTCTTAATGTGAAAGAGAACTTCCAGGAGGATCTGGGCTGTGACTTCATCCTGGTCATTGACACTGAGGGGCTGAAAGCTCCAGAGTTGGCTTCCTTGGAGGGCAGTTATGAACATGACAATGAACTGGCCACACTAGTAGTTGGGTTGAGTGATATCACCATCATCAATATGTCAATGGAAAATACAACAGAAATGAAGGATATTTTACAGATTGTGGTCCATGCTTTTCTTAGAATGAAAGAAATAGGAAAGAGACCCAACTGCCAGTTTGTACATCAGAATGTAAGTGATGTGTCTGCTCATGACAAGAACATGAGAGACCGAAAGAAACTTCTGGAACAGCTGGATGAAATGACAAAAGTAGCTGCAGAGATGGAAAAGAAAAGTGAACTCAAAACTTTCAGTGATGTGATGGATTACAATCTGGAGAAAGACAACTGGTACATTCCTGGGCTCTGGCTTGGGGTCCCACCAATGGCTCCAGTAAATTCTGGGTACAGTGAACATGTGTCTGAATTAAAAAAGTATTTATTAGACTTCATGACAAGCAAAGAATCCCTGCACAGGCCTTTAACCATTCCTGAATTTAAAACATGGATAGAAACTTTATGGAAAGCTGTAAAACATGAGAAATTCATCTTCAGTTTCAGGAACAGTCTGGTGGCAGAGGCTTACAATAACCTGTCTACACAATACTCACAGTGGGAATGGGAGTTCCGAAAAGCTCTCCATAATTGGCTGATCCGTACAGAGACAAACATTAAGAATCAAACTGCAGAGAGTTTAAGTGATGAACTGTGTTTGGAATTTAAGATTGAGCTCAACAATTTGTTGATTATTAAAGAAAGAAAAGTACTGGAATTGCTGGAAAACTACTTTAACAATAAAAATGAAAATGTTCATCTAATAGAACGATACAAACAAGACTTCATTCTAAGCACAACATCCCTGAAGGACCAACTAAAAAGAAATTCTCTTGTGAAGTTTGATGAGGCTGTCTCAATTCAGAAAGGGAAATTCAAGATTCAGAATATGCAAAATAATACCCAGAAATTGATTGAGGACAAAATCACAGATCTCCTCAGGAGGTGCCGAGAGAAGAAAAAAAAGCCGAACAATAAAGAGTTAAAGAGAGAATTTGAGGGGATGTGGAGGAGGACACTGACAGATCTACAAATAGAGAAATTAAAAACACGCGTTGTCAGTGGATATATGTTTCAGCAGCTAATGAATGACATGAGCAATAAAGGATCCGCTGTAAATCAACACTTACTGGGTGTGAAGGACTTGGCAAATATCACACAATATGATTTCAAGATGGATGAGAAATATATTGAGAGGAGCTGGTTTACAAAACTGAGAGATAAATTTAGGCACAGAAATGAGCATTTTGACAAAATAAATGGTTTTGCTCGTTCTCTTATAGATAAATGTAAAAAATATATCAGAGAGAAGGTGGAAACTGGAGAGGACTATCGTGACAACTACTGCCAGGAATTACTTCATATGATTACAACAGAGATTTCTAAACAGTCCAAAAATCTTCATTTGTCCACATGGTTTGAAGTGGATATCAAGCTTCACATTCTTAGAAAAGCTTCCAGAGAGTTTCAGAAGATGCATGATAAATTTATTAGAGAGAACGATCCAAAAGTGCGTTTGGAGAAACTAAAGCCTAGATATTTAGAAACATTTATCAGCATATTTCAAGAGAAAGATATTTGTCAGACTAAAGCCAAAGAATTCTGTGAGCGATGTCTAAAACCAGCAATGATGGATCATGTTTTCCACCATCTTGGGCAGAAAATAGTGGATAGCATAGAAGGTAGTCAAGACAACAAGAAATTCAGCAGTAGAACATTCTTTCAAGAGTTTTTAATGAAGGAGCTGCTGAAAGAAATGTGCTTCCAGAAATATGTGGACTATGTGGGTCAATATGAGGAATATACAAAAGCCTGGATACTAAATTACACTGAAACATATGTAAAGCCCGAAATCCTAAAACCATTACAGGAAAACCTGCTCTCTTCACTAGACAAAAAGATAAGAGGAGCTCTTACTGAAGACAACTCTGTTAAAAAATTAATAGTCTCAGATTTTCTGAAAAGTGTATGTGAGATACTAAATGAAGAATTAGTAATCCCACACAATGAGATGCAAGCGGTCACTTTCCAGAACACGGCTGATGTTGGACAATTTTCATCTGACATTCAGCTCTTCCTCCAAGATACAGAAACAGAAGTATTATCAGAGCTGCAATCTATGGATATAAAGTCTGTACTCTCCAGGGTGACGGTGAAGCCTCAGGATGTATTGTTCAGGAAGGTTGTTGGCTGTGGGGAGCAATGTCCATTCTGTAAAGTCCCCTGTGAGGCCGGAGGTGATGAACACAAGGAGCACTTTGCTACTTTCCACAGACCTGAAGGATTAGGGAGCTACAGATGGATTGCTACTGAAATCTTAACCACTGATATTTGTAGTTCATCTGTTGTATCGGATGCCACATTTGAAAATTCAGACACAGAAGACCAACCACACCCATACAAAGAGTATCATACTATTTATCCAGATTGGGCCATCCAACCAGATCCCAGCATTGAGTCATCAGATTACTGGAAATATATTTTTGTGATATTTAATGAGAAGTTTGCTGAAGAATACAATGCAAAACCTGCAGAAATACCAGATGGCTGGAAATACATCACAGAAGAAAAAGCTCTACAAAGCTTAAAGAAAATGTTCAATACCTAAACATCAATAACATGTAATTCCTCATCCAAGTTATTATCTGCAAATCTTTTACTGTTATTAAAAATAACCTTTCCATTAATTTTCTCTAATTGGAGAAACATTTTAAAAAATTTCCTCACAATCATGATCACAGTAATCAGGGTGTGAACTTTAGAAATTTATGAGAATTCTCATTCCCTTGATGATATAATGTGCCCATTGCCACTCTCAGAAAATTCCAGAACATTCCAATTCATATTACAAGTGATTGTTGTATCCATTTACTATGACATTCTTAGCACTGTACTGGAAATATTAAAGTCGCTTTACATATTTGATATCGCTAGGAATGTTTTATTGTACTACAATTATAATAAGACAGAACTTCTATTTAGCACTCACGTTAATGGATTTCATCATTTGCGCTAAAAATAACCATCTCAGTACCTACAGAACAGAGATAGGGAAGGCATTTACAAGAATGTTTGTTTGGCTCAAACATAATTTAACCAATCTCCATTCTCTCACAATAAATAATAATTTTATCTCATTTGAGCAACTTCAATCGGTATACAAACTCCCAGCAACGCAACATGAAAACTATAGGCTAATCAAAGCTTTTTTTTTTAAATTTTATAGCACGTCCCTTCATACCCCTTTCACTTTATTTGAACAGAAATGCATCACATCACCTAGAGGCAAAGCCCTAATTTCATCCTTTTACAGATTGATTAATAATGACACCCAGTCAGACAAAACCAAACCCATGACACACTGGGAGGCTGAGCTAAACTGCTCCTTTACCACCAACGAATGGCAAAGTATGATAGGCAATCTTAGAAGGGGCAGCTGCTCAGTTTCCATTAGAGAGACCCCTTTGAAACTTTTCATCAGATGGTATATGACCCCTGCCAAAATACATTTCCTCTACCCAACATCCTCCCCAAACTGTTTCAGAGGATGCACAGTACCGGGAACAATGCTCCACACCTTCTGGAGTTGTAGCCATCTTCAATACACCTGGCAACAAGCTACCACTCTGGCATCTAAGATAGCAGGCAAAGATATTACATTAACACCTCAGATATGTCTTTTGTACTGTACCATACCCGATATCCCACCACCATGCAATAATTTAATCCATTCATTATGCAGTGCAATTCAATGGATGATAGCATTCAACTGGAGATCCTCTATCCTACCATGGTCACAGGTTTTGTCTAGAATGGAGCTCATTAGAAGAACCAAACATATACACTTCACCCTTAATCACAATTTAAAAAGCTTTAATAAAAAATGGATTTATTGGGACAACTCTTAAGCTGCTGGATAAAGCTCAAATATACTTACGACTACATTACTCTCAATATTCTTATCTGATTCTCTCAAAATATAATGGTTTTTCATTTGCTTTTCTCTCCCGCTAGATAACAATTTAATGTCTACTCTGTACCGTTGACTGTGAACATATGCCACTCTGTAACTAAAATCTGTATGTTCTCTTAACCTTCTAAATAAAATATCTTTTGTAAACAAAAAAAAAAAAAGAATGTTTGTTAAAATATTAGTAATATATGTGAATGTTCTAGAGAGGATTGCTCTCCCCAAAAGCATTGGAGTTTCACATATAGAGGGGCAGGGGTGGACTGACAAAACTCAGGGCCCCGGATCAAAAAAGCAAGGGCCCCCTGTCAGGCCCCACCCATGACCTGCCCTGACCCAGCCCCTACATTTTGCACAAAGTACAATGTCTGTTTTTTTGTTAATGGGACCTGGAGGGGGGTCTCTTACTAACAGTGTCCATTAGAGAGTCTGTGTTAGAGAGAGAGGCCCCCCTCCAGGACCCTTTAGAGACTGCAGAGGAATATAATGGGACCTGGAGGGGGAGCCTCTTTCTAACAGAGTGTACAGTGAGCACCTCTACTCACTCTGGTTCTCACAGGACCCCCTCCTTGTGCCATAACTCTCACCCCTGCCCCATCCTCTCGCAAAGTAGAAATAAACTTGGCACTGTGTAGCGCTCCTCTTACCTTCACTATGGGTACTGCAGCTGTGGCTGGCTGGCTCCTGCGTCCTCTGTGGCTGGCTCCTGTGGGTGCTGGCTGGCACCCTGCTGTGGTAGGCTGGCTTCCTGGTCTAAGTGGGTCACCGTGGGTGGCTGGCACCCTGGCCCTGCTGTGGGTGGGTCACCAGTGTGGGTGGCTGGCTGGCACCCTGACCCTTCTGTGGCTGGCTGGTGTGTCCTCTCCTCTTCCGCCATTTCGGGCACTGTTTGCCAAGGTGAGGGAGGGACATGGAGGGAGGCAGCAGCCTTTGCCCTATCCGGGACAGTAGAACTAGAAGATTTGCAGCAGGCCCAGGGTGTGGAGGCACGTGGCGCAACACGTAATGACATTGCATGCAGGTCCTCTCTGTGTCCATTTGAAAGTATATGTTAGAAAGAGTCCCCATCAGTGCCCATCAATGCATCCTCATCAGTGCCCATCAATGCAGCCTCATCAGTGCCAAAATACAGCCTCATCAGTGCCTATCAATGCAGCCTCACCAGTGCCCATCAACACAGCCTCATTAGTGCCCATCAATGCAACCTTTCCAGTGCCCATCAGTGCAGCCTGATCAATGCCTATTAATGCAGCTTGATCAGCGTTCATCAATGCAGCCTCACCAGTGCACATCAATGCAGCCTCACCAGTGTTGCTCAGTGCAACCTCACCAGTGCCCATCAATGCAGCCTCACCAGTGCCCATCAATGCAGCCTCTCTAGTGCCCATCAATTTAGCTTCACCAGTGCCCATCAGTGCAGCCTCACCAGTGCCCATCAGCGCAGCCTCACCAGGGCTCCTCAGTGTAACTTCATCAGTGTCCATCAATACAGCCTCATCAGTGCCTATCAATGCAGCCTCACAAGTGCCCATCAGCACAGCCTCATTAGTGCCCATCATTACAACCTCTCCAGTGCCCATCAGTGCAGCCTGATCAATGCCCATTAATGCAGCCTGATCAGTGTTCATCGATGCAGCCTCACCAGTGCACATGAATGCAGCCTCACCAGTGCACATCAATGCAGCCTTGCCAGTGCCCATCAATGCAACCTGATCAGTGTCCACCAATGCAGCCTCACCAGTGCCCTTCAGTGCAGCCTCCCCAGTGTTGCTCAATCCAACCTCACTAGTGCCCATCAATGCAGCCTCACCAGTGCCCATCAATGCAGCCTCTCTAGTGCCCATCAATTTAGCCTCACCAGTGCCCATCAGCGCAGCCTCACCAGTGCCCATCAATGCAGTCTCACAAGAGCCCATCAATGGAGCCTCACAAGTGCCCCTCAATGCAGCATCACCAGTGCCCATCAATGCAACCTCACCAGTGCCCATCAATGCAGCCTCACCAGTGCCTATCAGCACAGCCTCACCAGTGCTCATCAATGCAGCCTCCCCAGTGCCCATCAGCACAGCCTTACCAGTGACCCTCAATGCAGTCTCACCAGTGCCCATCAGCACAGCCTATCCAGTGCCCATCAGCACAGCCTAAACAGTGACCCTCAATGCAGTCTCACCAGTGCCTATCAGCGCAGCCTCACCAGTGCCCATCAATGCAGCCTTGCCAGTGCCCATCAGCACAGCCTTACCAGTACCCATCAATGCAGCCTCACCTGTGCCCATCCACACAGCCTCACCAGTGCCCCTCAATGCAGCCTGATCAGTGCCCATCAATGCAGCCTGATCAGTGCCCATCAATGCAGTCTCACCAGTGCCCAACAATGCAACCTCATCAGTGCCCATCAATGCAGCCTCCCCAGTGCCCATCAGTGCAGCCTCACCAGTGCCCATCAATCAGCCTCACCAGTGCACCACAATGCAGCCTCACTAGTGCACCTCAATGCAGCCTCACTAGTGCCCTTTCAGCGCAGCCTCACCAGTGCTCATCAGTGCAGCCTCCCCAGTGCCCATCAGTACAGCCTTACCAGTGACCATCAATGCAGCCTCACCAGTGCCCATCAGCACAGCCTGATCAATGCCATCAATGCAGCTCCACCAGTGCCCATCAATGCAGCTTCGCCAGTGCCCATCAATGCAGCCTCAACAGTGCCCCTCAATGCAACCTCACCAGTGCCCATCAATTCAGCCTCACCAGTGCCCCTCACTGCAACCTCACCAGTGCCCCTAAATGCAGCCTTACCAGTGCCCATCAGTGCAGCCTCACCAGTGCTCCTCCATGCATCCTCACCAGTGCCCATCAATGAAACCTCACCAGTGCCCCTCAATTTAGCCTCCGCACAGACTCGCCACTGCCCCTCAATGCAGCCTGATCAGTGCCCATCAATGCAGCCTGACCAGTGCCCATCAATGCAGTCTCAGCAGTGCCCATCAATGCAGCCTCAGCAGTGCCCCTCAATGCAGCTTCACCAGTGTCCATCACTGTAACCTCATCAGTGCCCATCAATGCAACCTCACCAGTGCCCTTCAATGCAGCTTCACTATTGCCCATCAGCGCAGCCTCACCAGTGCCCATCAATGCAGCCTCACCAGTGCCTAACTCCCCGTGACCACTCCAACGTAACTCCCCGTGACCAC
>BLSH010138023.1:72253-86605 GCA_018402905.1 Glandirana rugosa
TTTTTTTTTTTTTCTATGCGATCAAAGAGAATCTCCTCACGACGTCACTGTACGAGTGGAAATACGTTTTTAGATTTTACCTTTAGCTACGATACCCTCTCTCTCATATGATGTATGTTTTATTTTACCTTCTTAAATGTCTTCGGGTGTTACTAAATCACCTGAGAGTAAAATTTAACCTTCTCCTTTATTTTTTAGAATTTGATTTTTACCGACTGGACCTTCCCGGTCTACTTTATTACACTTTAAGTCCCCCGTATCGCCTTAGAGACTTTGGACGACTTAACTTCGTTAAGTATTTAGCCAACTAAAGTCTAGACGAAGGTAGGTATGGTGGGGTTCACTAGCATTAACTGTCCCGGGTGTCTGACGAGTTTGGGAGTGTATAAGGGGTTTTGGTCCCCTACATTAAAGGTAAAAAAAAAGAAAGTACATTTCCACAGTACATAGACTAGGTTCCGGTTCCATTACTCTCTCCAAGGGGAACGCCGATTCGCGTCATATGGGGACTTCCACGTATACTCTCTCTCCCATAGCATCGATTTCCATTTTAGATTTTTGCATAAAGGTGAGCATGTCACTGCAGCACTCCTCTAAGAGAAACTAGCGTATCTTTTTTTTTTTTTTTAATTCTTTTTATTGAAATTTTCATAATAAAGTTACAAACATTAAAACAGAGTCATCGTTCAACACTACAATACACCACCACCAGTGAACAATGCACCTCCAGACCATACCAGTGACCAGTTTCTTGTAAAGAGGCAAATAAGGAAAATAAAGCACACATGTACAGAGTCAAATCACATCACCCCAGGGATATCAACAGGTATTGTGTCAGGTGCTCGCCAAGGCCTGCATATAGTTAGCATTTTGCCCACAGTATAAACTTTTAACCAATAAGCAGTTAATCCAAAGCGGTAGAACTATCATTCGTCCAACTGCCCCACACCTTTTCAAATTTAGTTGGTACCCCTCTACTAAGATATGTAGCTTTGTACAGCAGCAAGGTACTATTTAACCACTTCCCGACCACAGTATGCAGAATGACGGTCGGGAATTGGTTTAGTTATCCTGACTGGGCATCATATGACGTCTTCGGGATAATATGCCGGTGCGTGCCGGGGGGGGCGCGCATTGCGGCGATCGGTGGTTTGGGGAGTCAATCTGACCCCCCGCATTACCGATCTCGGTAAAGCGCTTCCATCGGAAGCACTTTACCATGTGATCAGCCGTGATCAATCACGGCTGGTCACAGTGTAACACAGGAAAGCTATTTATCGGCTTTTCCTATACTCGGGTCTGCAGACCTGAGTAGAGGATAGACGATCGGCTGCTCTCCTGACACGGGGAGTTTGTGCTGATGGTTTATCAGCACAGCCCCCCTAGGATCTCCACACTAGATCACCAGGGAGCCTGCCCAGGGACCACCAGGGATGTGCCCACCCAGGACCACCAGGGAGCCAACCAGGGACCTCCAGGCAGCCGATCTGGACCACCCTAGACCACCAGGTAAGGGGCACAGTGCCCAATATGGATGGCACTCAGTGCCACCTTCAGATGCCACCCTAGACCACCAGGGAATGGGCCCCTATCAGTGCATCTGCCCACCAGTGCCCACCAGTGCCCCTATCAGTGTGTACCAGTGCCCCTATCAGTGCCCACCAGTGCCACCTACCTGTGCCCACCTATCAGTGCCCATCAGTGCCACCTATCAGTGCCCAGTGCCTCCTATGAGTGGCAATCATTGCCCCCTATGAGTGCCCATCAGTGCCGCTTATCAGTGCCGCCTAACAGTGCTCATCATTGCTGCATATAAGTGCCTCATCATCAGTGCCATCTCATCAGTGCCAATCAGTACTGCCTCATCAGTGCCTGTCAGTGTAGCCTCATCAGTCCCACCAGTGATGGAGAAAGTTTACTTATTTACAAAGTTTTGTGAAAGAAACAGAGAATTTTTTTTTTTATCAAAATTTTCGGTATTTTTTTATTTCTAGCGCAAAAAATAAAAACCGCAGGGGTGATCAAATACCACCAAAAGAAAGCTCTATTTGGGGGAACAAAATGATAAAAACTTGTTTGGGTATAGCGTTGCACGACCGCGCAATTGTCATTCAAAGCGCAACAGCACTGAAAGCTGAAAATTGGTCTGGTAGGAAAGTGTTCTAAGTGCATAGCATTGAAGTGGTTAATAACGCCTTCTAAGCCACAGTGGTAGGAGCCACTGGTTTCTTCCATGACAGAATGATTATTTTACATGCATAATACAGGAGCGGGGTAAGTAGTGTATGGATTACCTTTTTTGGTGCCAAGGTCTGATGGTAATCATCATAATTGACTTGACATAGTCTATAACCTTCACCCGAAACTGCTGGATCGGTGTGCAATGCCAGAAAATGTGTAGAAAATCTGCCCCAGGGACAGCACACCCCCAACAGTTTGAGGGGTGCGCTGAAAAGATTCTCGCAAGTTTAGATGGAATGTAATATATTCTATGGAGAAATCTGAATTTTATCAGGTGATCCCGTGCTGACACTGCTATAGAAAATGTAGCGTTCCACACATCGTCCCAGTCATCACTATCAAGGTGCAGGAAGTCTGACAAGGCAGTGGGACAGGGAGGCCGAAACCTTAGTAGTATCTATAAATAGTTGTTTATAAACAAACAGACAGGGCTTTAGGGAGGTCTTGGTCTCTAAGCAAGGATTCCAGATCACCAACCCGCACATCTATGTTAGAGAACCCAAATTGAGCAGAAAAACGTGCCTTAACTGGAGGTAGCAAAATAAGTGTGAGTTAGGGAGTTGGTACCTGCATTTAAGCTCCTCAAATGTCAACAACACACCATTACCGACTGCTGAGTCTTGATCCCATATCTTGTCTAAATAATGGGGACAGGATAGGAGAAAAACTGAGGCAAGTGGGGATTATGCCACAATGGATGTATAGAGAGACACAACACTGTCTTGGAGTTCAGCTTTCCTGGTTAATTCCCATGCCATAATGGCAGATCACATTGACCCCGTAAGGGAATAAGGGGCCCCCGTCCAACACTAAATGGGACAATGCCTTGTAGAATCCTACAACTGCGGCCTCCAGTGATACTGTTGCATCATCATCAGGCTGTGTCAACCACCTGTGTGCAAAGATTACTGTGCTGCTAAGAAGTACCTAGTAAAATTGAGTACCGCCAACCCCCCTTCAGTCCAGGACTGCTGCAGTACTTGTAATCTAAGATTGGGTGCCGCCCCCAAAGAAAATCCAAAACTACCCTGTCAATTGCCTGGAAAATAGTCTTTGGAATCCAAACCGGTGAGTTTATGAAAATGTATAAAAATAGGGGGAGAAATGTCATTTTTAACAAATTAATTTTACCAATCAGGGAAAGGGTCAAGTTACGTGCCAGGCTTGCTTGGGGTGCTTAAGGGTTTGCAGTATTGGAGTAACATTTAGGGTGATAAAGTCAGAGACAGACTGTGATATGGTTAAAGTGATTGTAAAGACTTGTTTTTTTTTTTTTAAATAGCAAACATGTTATACATGCCTGTTCTGTTGCAGTGGATTTGCACAGAACAGACCAGATCCTCCTCTTCTCGGGTCCCCCCCTTCGCTGCTCCTGGCCCCTCCCTTCTGTCAGATGCCCCCACAGCAAGCAGCTTGTTATGGGGGCACCCGAGCCGAACTGCAGCTCCGTGTGATCAGACACGAAACAGTGGTTCAGCCCTGCCCCTCTCTAACTGACTTTGATTGACAGCAGCGGGAGCCAATGACGCCGCTGCTGTACCTCAGCCAATCAGGAGGGAGAGTCCCGGGTGGCCAAGGGACATCGCTAGATTGAGACTGGGCTCAGGTAAGTATTAGGGGGGCTGCTGCACACAGAAGGCTTTTTATCTTAATGGATAGAATGCATTAAGATAAAATACCTTCTGCTTTTATAACCCCTTTAAGCCCAAATATTTCACCTTATCAACCCAATGAAGTGGGCAGCCCATCGGGTCAGGGAAGGAACCTTTAATGGCAAAATTTGTGACTTGCCCCAAATAACTTTAAGACGTGCAAATTTAGAAAATGTGTCTAATATGGATAATGATGAAGATAAGGACGCCTCATGGTCTGCCAGGAAGAGTACCATATCATCGGCAGGCATATAATGCTGTTTTCTCCTCCAGCACACCAACCTGAATCCCCTTTACCCCAGAAGACGCATGCAAGGCCACCACCAGGGGTTCTATCAGCAAGTCAGATAAGCCAGAAGATAATGGACAGCCCTAATGCATCCCCCTGGCTCGGAGACCATCCCATTAAGCTTGACCGCCGCTACTGGGGAACTATACAATAATGTAATCCATTTACGAAAGGTAGGGCCAAAACCAAACCACCATAGTACTTCCTGCATATAATTCCAGTCTACGTAATCTAAGGCCTTTTCTAAGTCTAGAAAGATCAGGATTCCCCCTGTGGTAATCTCAGGGCCCAACTGTAAATGAGTATATACTTGTCATAGATTAATATCAGTGGCCTTGCCCAGCATAAACCCAATTTGGTCTTCAGAAACTAGATGGGAGATAACCACTATGAGTCTATTGGCCAGCATTGTTGTGAGGATTTTAAAATCGACACTTAGTAATGAGATTGGATGGTACAACACACAATGCAGGGGGTCCTTGTCCAGCTTGGCTATAAAAACAATATGTGCTTCATATAGGGAGGGAGGTAGATGGCCCATCTTAACACTCCTGATAAAGGGCCAGCAAACATGGAGAGAGTACATCTAAATATTGTCTGTACCACTTGATTGGAAGCCCATCTGGGCCTGGAAATAAGCTTACTGCTGCAGCAAGTTCCTGCGCCTTAAAGCGGTTGTCTACCCATCGATTTGATAGGGTCAAAAAAGAGTTAATATTCCCAGCATGTCAGAAATGCTAGCTGTCTCCTTGATTGTGCTCTCAACCAAACTAGCAAACCATCCAATGGGTGGTGTCATAATGGATCACATGTGCAGCATCATGGCAGTTGCAGATTAAACAGAGGCTAAGATGTCAGCTTCCTTAGCTGAAAATGATAGGAGAGTATACAACCACTTTAAAGGGGGTATCCAGCAGAACAGTTGAAGCTTTTTTCAAGGCCTTAGGTTTACTCTATGATGATCCTGACCGTGCCCACTCAGCTGATGCTAACCTTAGGTCATTACATCAGGATAAATGCACCACTGAACAATATTGTTCTGATTTCCACCACTGGGCACCTGACTCAGGGTGGAATGACCCAGCTCTAAGAAGACAATTCAGGTTAGGCTTATCAGACCCCATCAAAGACTCCTTAATACACAAACCAGAACCAAAGTCATTGAAGGAAGCCATGCAAGTAGCCATCCGTTAATACAGGCATTTATGAGAGAGGCATACAGAGAGGTTTGTTTCTTTGACCCCCAATACGCCACCAACTACTTCTTCTTCATCAACACTTCCTGAGTCCTCTCAACCTTTCCTGGAGGATGGGCCCATACAAATTGGCGCTACCCATTTATCCTCTGGGGAAAAGGCTAGAAGAAGATCTCAGGGACTCTGCTTATACTGTGGCAACCACGTCCACTTTGTTGCCACCTGCCCAAATAAGCTAAGAAACGCCAAGCGTCTAGTGCAGGTGGGGTCTGCTTCTATAGACTATACTGTGTCAGTTTCCCTGGGAGATAAACTATTTGTTCCTGCACAAATTAGCTCTGCCAAGTTTTTCTCATCACTAGAGTTGAGCAGACACCTGGATGTGCGGGTTCGGCCGAACTTCACGAAAAAGTCCGGGTTCGGTACCGAACTTGACCTGAACTTTATCCCGGACCCCGAACCCCATTGAAGTCAATGGGGACCCGAACTTTTCGGCACAAAAATGGCTGTAAAAAAGTCCTGACAAGTGCTAGGAGGCTGCAAAAGGAAGTAAAATGGGGGTAAGAGTAGTAAGTGCCCTACAAAAAAATGGGGATAGGGAAAATAACTTAAAATCAAATAAAAAAAATAAAAATGGGAAGGGGGGTGGATGTGGAGTAGGAGCCTAGAGGTTGACTAGGCCGTGACCGTGGCAGTGTAGGTGATGATTTTAGAACAATAATCTGTCCCTTACAGCAACAGCAGGAACCTGACCCTATAGGAGTAGGAGATGATTTTAGAACAATTATCTGTCCCTTACAGCAACAGCAGGATCCTGACCCTATAGGAGTAGGTGATGATTTTAGAACAATAATCTGTCCCTTACAGCAACAGCAGGAACCTGACCCTATAGAACTAGATGATGATTTTAGAATAATAATCTGTCCCTCAAAGCAGTAGACTCTACCTAGTCCAGAATCAGATCATTCTGTAATGCAGGATGAGATCTGCAATCTGTCCCTCAAAGCAGTAGTAGTAATCTCTACCTAGTCCAGAATCAGATTGTTCTGTAATGCAGGATGAGATGTTATTATATCTGCAATCTGTCCCTCACAGCGCCAGCAGCATCCTCTCCCTACACTAGCCTGAGAGCATGTGACATGCAGCACTACGTGACTCCAGCTTATACAGAGGCTGTGTCACATGATGCACTGGCCAATCACAGCCATGCCATTAGTAGGAATGGCTGTGATGGCTTCTAAGGGCAAACCAGTGAAACGCTTGTTGATTGGCTGCCCTGCAGCTATTCAACAGGCGAGATCAAATACCCGAACCCCGAACCCAAACTTTTTTCAAATGTCCGGGTTCGGGTCCGGGTCACAGACACTCCAAAGTTCGCTCAACTCTACTTATCACCTCTCAGCTTTCATAGATTCTGGTGCTGCTAGCAATTTCAATGATAGGGACCTAGCACACCGTCTACAGATTCCTGTGACTAAGGTGCACAGACCCTTTTCAGTCTTAGCTATTGATAATTCTCCCTTGTCCATGGGCCTGGTCACCTTGTGCACGGTACCTATTACTCTGACCATTGGGGAATTTCATAGGGAGACAATCAGCTTCTACTTGATCTCATCTCCTGCTTATCCCCTTATCTTAAGGTATTCCTGGCTTAAATTTCATAACCCGCACATAGATTGGGCTACAGAGGAGATTAAGTCCTGGTCCCAGACCTGCATCCAGAACTGCATTAAAACTGCTGGCCCATTTATAACTCTTGTGTGGCCAGTACCATTCATGTGCCTTTATTACTGTCCTATTCGGATCCTGATCATGACAATTTTTCCAAGCATGCCTCCAGTTTGCAAAACCATTTGCCTTTATATGACTCTGTTATAGAAAAAGACTCAAGTTTATCAAATTCTCTACAGGCCACCTCTCCTGCCAATTTCCACAGCCTGAATCTTCTCCTCCTAGAAGCCAAACTTACCCACTGTCTCACAGCCTTGAGCCTTGTTTGGAAACTTCCTCCAAGTCCTCAGAAGTCAAGCCCTCTGGACTACTCCTACCCTTGCCTGTCCCTAATCTCCCTGGGATGCACATGCAGGCTAACTTGTCCTCATGTTCCACAGTCGCTACACCTGGCGATGCTGTCCAGTCTGCCTCTGCACTAGTTATCCCGGTCCAGCCCCTGCCCATTGAGTCTCCCCCGCTTTTTCTTATTGGGGACTTTCTGTAACCTGGCGGCACCCTACTACTGCTACATCCATTCAAACCTGTCTAAGAAGTTCAATCTATTCTTTGGATAGACTGCCTCATTCAGCCCGGTGGGGCTTTCAACTTTTTTTCAAGCCCTCTGCATTCTGCTTGTGTTTCAGCTATCCTGCTTGACTCCTGTGACACGTCACCTGCTAACCAACCTGACCTTGTGGATCCACTGACCTCTGCCCAGCCTGATGGATGTCCAGCTCATCTTTAAGGGTCCGGGGCCCTTAATATCAGGAGCATCTAGTGCTCCAGCTCCTTATTCCAGAATCCTGGTTTTGGCTATGGCACTCTCCTTGTCTGTCCACCTGCAAGATGATTAATGTGATCAGTCTTTGGGTGGAAACCAAACCTGTTATTAGCCAGCCAAACCCTCACTCGTATGCTTGTGATAGAGAATGTTACATGTGTAATTCCTGATCAAGCCCCCTGTTTGTCTGCCTTGCTCTGTTAGATTGGATTTCCCAAGGGAATGAATCATGAGTTAAACTTCTGTGTTTTTCTGGAGGAATAAACGTACCCAGAGATGTAAAGTCCTTGTTTTAACTCTTGTAGTTCCAATGTGTTTCTGTCTAATAAGTTAAATCTGTCTCCTATGTCCGTGCACTATTATCTTTCAATACTTTGTTTCTCCCGAGGAAAATGATCAACTGAATCTATGGCCAATGATTGTGCAGTCCCCAGTGATGCATGTAGAAGAAAAGGGGGGGGGGGGGAATTGGGAAAATGTTGGGACTTTGTATGAAGCACACAACAAAAAACTATTGAATCAATTAGTATATATTATTTAATGGTGCACATGAATGCATATGGGACAATAAATCGCATATAATAAATAACATAAAATCAATATATACACACACACACACATAAGTGTTCCTATATAGTACATGATGTATTAAAAATGTATTAAAATGTAGCCCAAGCTGCATATAGACATGATAGGTTGCACACATGATATTATAAAAACGGATTCAAGATTCTTCAAGGTATTTTCATGGTTGACACATAATAGTTGTGACAATATACAGTTGTGTTCAAAATTATTCAACCCCCACTGAAATTGATTGTTTTGGTCGGTTTGACATCGATTATGATCATTCAGTCATCCTGCTTACAATTAAATCAAAGAGGCACGTGTAGGTCAGACAAATATAACATAACATTTATAATGAAATAACACAAATGTCTTTTCTGAGCTCACATCATTATCAGTTTTATTCAACCCCCAAGTGACATTCAATCTTAGTACTTAGTACAACATCCTTTTACAGTTATAACAGCTTTTAAACGTGAAGCATAGCTTGACACAAGTGTCTTGCAGCGATCTACAGGTATCTTCACCCATTCATCATGGGCAAAAGCCTCCAGTTCAGTCACATTCTTAGGCTTGCGCACTGCAACTGCTTTCTTTAAGTCCCACCAGAGGTTCTCAATCGGATTTAAGTCTGGTGACTGCGATGGCCACTTCAAAATGTTCCAGCCTTTAATCTGCAACCATGCTCTAGTGGACTTGGAGGTATACAAAAATAATAATAAACTGCGCTACAGTCCAAATGCACAAAATTAGCAGCGGCTGGAAATAAAATGCAGAATAACAATAGTAGAGCCGCGCTTGAAGAAAGTCCTCAAATAGCTCAGATGTTCAAGGCCGTTCAAAAACACCCCGTGCTCAGCACACCGTAAGTGAATCCACCACCGTACAAGGGGGCTTACCAGACACAGCTGGGAGCCCAGCTTATAGTGTAGTCAGGTCTCACTCTCTCCTCCACTGAATCCTCACAGAGACGGCATTGGCCAGACAGGGGAGAAATCCCAGCAACCTTTCACCACGGGGCAGATAAACTCACAGGCAGGCATCCCATATACAGATCCGAGCACCAAGGGAAAAATGACTCGATATAGTGAAGTACCGCAGAGAATATTTAATAAGATAATGGTAAAATAGTGTACTCACAAACAAATGTAGAAAACACGTGTAAAACAGAAAGCCGGCGATCTTTCAAAACAACTGGTGACGTCAGCGCGCCCTCCCGACGTACGTTTCGTCAAAGATGACGTCGTCCGGGGATAGGGCGCGCCGCTGAGCCACCAGAATATATATGCCACTGTAGCCTGAGTGCGAAGCGTAGGCGGCCATCTTATAGCCTGGAACTTTTGCCCACATCACGTGTCATTCAACATTATGAACACTCGGCACTAGAGTAGCATCTTATGTAACAAATATGGGGAAAAAACCCCACTCTGCCGAAGGTCCACAGCGTGACCATCAGGACCTACACCCCAATTTGGGTATGAAAATATAAAATTGTAAAAGTGTACACAAAAAAATAGTTATGTAAACTAAAATTAATCAAAGGCCATATTATAAAAAGCCATATTTTAAAAGGCCTTATAATGAAAGGAATTTTTACTTTTTTGTATATTTATAATCTCCCAAGTCTCGCACTCAGTGTACACAAAACAGTAATACATAATATCGGGACCATCCTTGCCAAAACCCGAAACAGGAAATTTTATGCATTAAAACCCCATTGTACATTGTCTCCAGTGGTATCAACCTAACACAAAAGATGATAACCCAAAACTTAATAGATAGACACCTACTTGAAACCACCTATAAATTTTGTAAACACCAACATCAACGTGTCAAGCATTATCAATAAAAGCGTTGACATCAGTGTCTACATTTAACCCATAGGGGATATAGGATCTCACCCTATAGATCCAGGACATTTCAAGTTTCGAAATTCCTCTAATAAGGGAACCCCCCCTCCAATGAGGCTTATAGTGGTCAATCCCTAAAAAAAGGGTCTTAGAGGGGTTTTGATTATGGTGATCCCTATAGTGTCTAGACAGGGAATGATTTTTAAACCCCGTGAGAATATTTGTGATATGCTCATTTAGGCAAACCTGCAGCGGTCGCTTCGTCCTGCCAACGTATTGAAGGCCGCACGGGCACTGGATAAGGTATACTACAGCTGTAGTCGAGCAAGTAATGAAGGGCCTTATTTGAAATTGGGTAGATCTGCTGGTAGAGGCAAAGGTCTGCGTTCTCCTCCCTCCCAGAGAGTTAAAAAGGCAGACCCTACATCTACCGCATTTATAATACCCGGTGAGCTGTTGAAAAAAGGGGGTTTGGGGAACAGGGGGGTCCAAAACATTCAGGGCCACCCTATTCCTCAATGAAGACGCACCCCTATAAATGACAGCGGGTCGATCTGGCAAATGGCTCTCCAAGACCCGATCACTTTTCAAAATGTGCCAATGTCTACCTATAAGTTGTTTAATTTCATTGGCTTGATGGGAGAAAGTGGTAATGAATGGTAATTGTGGGGGTTCTCGTTGGTCCACCCTAGAGGCATTGTCTTTCAGCAACACTTCTCTTGGCATATGGGCGACCTCTGTTAGAACACCCAACAAAGTCTCCATATTGTACCCTTTATCAATGAACCTCTTGGTCAGGACATTAGCTTGTTCTAGAAAGGTGCTAGTCTCGGTGCAGTTACGCCGGAGTCGCATATATTGGCTCTTAGGCACCCCTTTTAGCCATGGGGCATAATGGCAGCTTGTTCTTGGAATGAAAGAGTTCCTATCAGCCGCCTTGAAAAAAGTAGAGGTGATGAATTGCCCATTTTTTACCTCTATATTGAGGTCAAGAAAATTAATCTTCTCAGAATGGGCCTCATACTTCAATTCAATGCCCCTCTCGTTGTTATTGAGGGACTCAAAAAAGGTGTCTAGGCTAACCCGATCCCCCTCCCATAGGAGGAGGACGTCATCAATATACCTTGCCCAGAGGATAAGTTCCGGTCTCCTCTGGGCATAGATGACCTCCTCCTCCCAGAGGGCCATGAACAGGTTAGCCAAGCTGGGGGCATATTTAGCCCCCATAGCGACACCCCTGATCTGACTATAATACTTCTGGTCAAACCAGAAGTAGTTGTGAGTTGCTGCGAACTCTAACAACTCCATGATAAATGCCACCTGACTAGGGGACAGTTCAGAATTCTTACTGAGGTAGTAATTAACAGCAAATAGACCCAAATTATGGGGAATGACTGTATAGAGGGATGTAACATCCGCAGTTACGAGAAGTAGACCTTCTCTCGGAGTGTAATTAGAGACAATGTTAATTGCATGCCTAGAATCCTTAATGTAAGAAGCCATGTTCTTTACCAGAGGTTGAAGGAAGAAATCTATATATCTGCCCACCCGGGACGTCACTGAGTCGATGCCGCTGACAATAGGACGCCCGGGTGGACAGACAGGATTCTTGTGCAACTTAGGGAGGTAATATATTACCGGAGTCCTCGGAGCCCTGGGTACCAAAAAACGTGCTTCTTTGGGGGTGAGGATGCCTATGTCTAGGCCATTCTGAACTATAACATTCAGAGCCTTTTTATATTTAATTTTGGGGTCCGACTTAAGGGGTTGGTAGGTGGAGGAATCGCCTAAGATGTTATGCATCTCTTTCATATAGGCCTCCCGGTCCAATACCACTATCCCACCCCCCTTATCAGCTGGCCGGACCACGATATCTTTAGCCGCACATAAAGAATCTAGGCCTGTTTGAAAATCACGTTTTAGGCGCACTTTCTTGGCTTCCAGTGCCTCTAAATCTCTCAGAACTACTTCCTTAAAGACACGAATGGCAGGAGCCACTGGGCCTGAGGGATTAAAAAGGGAAGCATTGGAAAAGCCCGTATGAGTAAACTCAGTAGACATTGCCTGATTTTGTCTAATGGGGTTAGTCAACATATATCTTTTTATATTGACCTTCCTAATAAATCTGTGCACGTCCATATACGTCTCAAACTTATTAAGGGGTCTGGGTGGAGCAAATTTAAGACCTTGATCTAATAGGCTAATTTCAGACTTAGAAAGATCTTTAGAACTTAGATTAAAAATACCTGCACCCACTACATCTTTGGTCTTTTTAATTCTAAGTCGCCACCCCCCTCTGGTCCCTCGTCTGGATCTACTGGCCTTTTTCTGCTTGGTGTGGGCCTGTGAAAACCCCAACTCCCACTTGTACTAGGTTCAGGGTGGGTGGATGACCCTTCATTATCTACCTTTGGTTGCTGTGAACCACCAGGGGGACGTTCTATACTAGAACCGAAAGGTATGGCTGGTGAGGGACTGATGGAGAACTCACCCCCTCCCTTCTCAAATAGGGGGAAGAATCTGTTGGAAATATCCAATTCCTCCCGATATTCGTTATTAAAATTGGGAGGCTGGTGTCTCTGCACCCCTTGGTTGTTTCTCTTAATTGGGTCTTTACCTTTGGTTGAGGCTGAAGGGTGGGTTTTACCCCACTGTAATCTTCCTTGGTCATTCGGAGGAACATTTTGGGGGTACGGTCTATACGCTTGAGTATCAGATCCATAACCTCTTCCCTTCCCGGACCGAGGAGCTCCCGAGCCCCCTTGTTTCCCACCTCTAGGGCCACCCCCCCTTCCCCCTGGTCTATCCGGAGGAGGTGCCCAATGCTATCTGGCAGGACTATGTTGGTAAGGGGAGTATTGCTCGAAATAGGGCACTTTGCCCCCCGTTTTATTTGTAATTTTAGGATAAGAGGGACCATATGTTTGTTCTTGTGGCAGTTCTCTCCTGGGGGGCCCACCCACTGGTCTGTGGGTGGTGTCACTATCTCCCTGGGAGCCTGAAGAATTCTCCTCTAAGAGTTTTTTCTGCCAATCAAACACCAAAGTTGAATGATAGTCATTAAGATCACGATTATATTTTTTCTTTTTCTTGATCTTTTGGTCCTTCTCTTCCTTTTCTAAAATTTTGAGCAGATACACGGAACGATCCCTATATTCATCGCTCTCTTTGTGTGGGATTAATCTTTCCTTGAGACTTTTGATCTCTTCGTCTAGTCTATTAAGTTTCTCTCTTTTCTTATCAATGAGAAATCTCAATAGGCTAATCCCAGCAGAATTAAAGTACTTAAACCATTGTTCCAGATTTTCTTCCCCTTTCTGCGGGGGCACTTGCCATCTAAGGCTCCTAGGGACCATATTGTTCTTAACATAAGTCTCAAGGAAGGCTACATCCCACTGACCATGTATCTCAGAAACAGTCAAATTTTTTAATTTCATAAATAAACCACTGAGATCACTCTCATCTTCTCTATAGGATTCAAATACACCCACAGGATTAATTGTCCTGGTGGCCCTATATTCAAAGATATCCATGAGCGGACAGATTCAAGCAGCAGTAGAAGTCCAATAAGTATACAAAAATAATAATAAACTGCGCTACAGTCCAAATGCACAAAATTAGCAGCGGCTGGAAATAAAATGCAGAATAACAATAGTAGAGCCGCGCTTGAAGAAAGTCCTCAAATAGCTCAGATGTTCAAGGCCGTTCAAAAACACCCCGTGCTCAGCACACCGTAAGTGAATCCACCACCGTACAACAAGGGGGCTTACCAGACACAGCTGGGAGCCCAGCTTATAGTGTAGTCAGGTCTCACTCTCTCCTCCACTGAATCCTCACAGAGACGGCATTGGCCAGACAGGGGAGAAATCCCAGCAACCTTTCACCACGGGGCAGATAAACTCACAGGCAGGCATCCCATATACAGATCCGAGCACCAAGGGAAAAATGACTCGATATAGTGAAGTACCGCAGAGAATATTTAATAAGATAATGGTAAAATAGTGTACTCACAAACAAATGTAGAAAACACGTGTAAAACAGAAAGCCGGCGATCTTTCAAAAC
>BLSH010138023.1:119348-138058 GCA_018402905.1 Glandirana rugosa
TTTCTACCGGAAGTACCAGTGGTCTTCTTTCGGTAATGATGCGTTTACGGTGTTTCATAGGTTCTAGTTACGCCACTGCTTGTCTCTGTGCTGTTTGGCGTTTTGTAAGCGGGATACTTTGTGGCATTTGCGTAGTAATGGCTTTCTTCTGGTGACCATGAAGGCCATCTTTCATCAAGTGCCTCCTTATCGTCCGTATATCGACGATTTGAAATCCATCTGTAGCAAAGATGTGGGTGATATTGGTGAGTGGCTCACTTATTTAAATAGTAACCATCTTAATCTACAGTTTACCGGGGTTCTCGATTCGGCGCGTGTAGAGTACCTAGATGTGATCCTTGAGGGGAGGGGTGACCATGTCATCTCCAAACTTTATAGGAAGCCAATGGCTGGGTACCCTATTTTGCACGCTGAATCGGGTTACCCCAAGCACACCATCAGAGCTATTCCAGTAGGCCAGTTTTTAAGACTGAGAAGAATATGCAGTGATGAGACAGAATATCACATGGAGCCTTAACATGAAATTACGTTTTTCAGAAAGGGGATACCCGAATTGCATCCTTGCTAGAGCTATGCGTATTGCTGAAAACACACCTAGATGTAGTCTTCTTCAACATAAAAAGAAAAAGGGCTGTTCCGCCGGGACTTCTGCCGCCAGTGGGCCACCCGTGTTTTCTACATCTTACAGTTTGGAGTTCACAAAAGTCCAAAATGTTGTCCACAAATATATACCGGTTCTTTACAATGACTCTATATATTTGCAGATTCTCTCCAAGGGCATTAGAACTGTATCCAGACGGGCCCCCACTATTGGCAATTCCCTTTCACCTAGTTTGTTTAGCAGCAGGAGTCAACCAAAGCCCCACTGGCTGCAATTCAAAGGCACATATAGATGTGGGAGAAATAATTGTGCATGCTGTTCTCATGTTACTAGTGGTGCAGATTCAGTGCAGTCCTTTTCTACTAACAAGGTGTTTAAGGCTACATATTTTATTAATGGTAGCACGAGATAAGTGGTTTACATGATTTCATGCGAAAGTTGTCACATCCAATATGTGTGCCGTACCAACCGTAGGTTGCGTAACAGACTTAATGACCATCTTTATAACATTGAGGTAGATAAAGCCACTAATGTAGCTAGACATTGGAATCTTTGTCATAATAAGAATGTCAGCAGTCTTCGCATCCAGGGTGTGGAGAGGATATCTCTGCCAATTAGGTGTGGTGATAAGTTCAGATTGCTGTGCAGATGGGAGGTACACTGGATTTTCCGTATGAATACTAGACAGCCCCATGGATTGAACTTTTAATGGGATGTATCCCATTTTTATGAGTAGGGGTGTGCCTCCCTTCTGCACTTACAATCTGTCCCGTAGGTGGTTGACTGGCTATCAATTCATGTTTCTCACACATGCGTTAGCGTGCTTCAACGTGCTCCTCCCTTTCTTCTTTTAACTGTGCTCTCTGATTTACCCCCTTTCTTTCCATTGTTTGAAAAACTCTGTTAATATCCATCACTAGTTAGGGTTTTGAAGGTTCTTATTTGCGGATTCTGGGGTTAGGTCGGTGGGTTATTATAGGAGCTTTATCTTCCTGGTCGAACTGCCTGCAGTGTTTCACCATTATTACAACAGTTATATAATACCTATCTGGTACATACACATATAAGCATTATATCTATCTTTTTTTGTAGTCTAGGTATTTTTCTGATCGATTCATGCCATTTGAATTTGGTTTATGCATACAATATATATGTAATTTTGTAAGCGTTCTTTCCTTTTCTGTTCCTCCTCCCCCTGTTCTCCTTTCTTCTGTTTTTTCTTTTATATGAACTGATCGCACATATCTTGAGGTCAATATGTTTCCATTTTGATACCTAGTATTCATCATACTGATGTGGTCACTTAGTAACCATATAGTCAGAATTTTTTCTCTTGAGGGTAGGGGTCTATCAGCTTTTAGCAGTTTTAAGGGAGTCAGATCTTATCACTGTATTTTCATGTCATCATATTAATTTCAGTTTTATTTTTGTGAATGTTATTTGAATGTCTTTAGTATTGGGTGTATTGCTTGGTGCGGATGATCGGTCATATATGCCAATATGGGCAGGTGTGTACCTGTCCATGCATCTTTTCATTTATAATGGTTTTTCATTTATCTATTCTGGCAGTTTGGCCGTCAATTGGATATGGCATTGACTGAACACCTGCTAATGCAATCACACCCACTCACTTTTTCCATGGAGTATAAATGTGTATTCAGTGTTTGTACTTATTCAGGCTATGATTAAACATCGATAAGAGGTGTGAAACGCGGCAGAATTGCTGGGACCTGTTGTCCACCAAGGCCTGCTTTCATTTTATTGAAAATAAAGGAGTTTTGTATCAGGAGTGCGGCCATCCAGCTTGTCACGTACCTGGTGGACAAGTCTGACTTATGCAGAGGATCACCTCTCTTCGAGAACCCCTGGTAGTGCAGACAGGGAGTTCTGGAGCTCAAGGGGGCACGAGGGTTGGACTGGGTCACTGGTAGTATGTGAGGATCCACTGAAGCTTGTGCTAGGGAGAAGAATGGTGGTGCAATCCGGGTCGATAACAGGCTGGCGGTACGGTACAAGTGGAGCAGGCAGGCGAATAGTCAGGTGCAAGCAAGGTCGGCAATGTGCGGGCAGCAGAAAGCAACAAAGTCCAAGTAAAGCTGGGGTCACAGCTACAGGAAGGTCTCTTAGAGTAAACACGGGGGTCACAGGAACGCTGTAGAACGGACAGCACCGATTACAAGGTGCTGGCAGCTTAAATGGCCGCTTTGGCGCCATTGCCGGCACATTCACAAGCGTGCACGGGTGCATGCACACGCTACGTGCACCTGCGCATAGGCGATCCAATGGTCCCAGATGATTCCTTACACAGCCTCTCTTTTCACATATGCTAATTAGCAAATAGAGCCAGCACCTTGTCTACTGCGGGGCAGCTGTAGCCTATGGACTGGTGATTTTCCTGGAACAGTGTCTTCTCTTGCCTCCTTATTGTGCATCTTGAAACAGCCACACCACATGTTTTCAGAGAGACCTGTATTTCACCTGAAGTTTATTTGTGGGTTTTTCTTTGCATCCCGAACAATTTTCCCGAAATGTTAGTTGGTCTACCTTACCGTGATTTGGTTTCAACAGGACCCCTCGTTTTCCACTTCTTGGAGTTTGAACACTGCTGATTGGCACTCTCAATTCCTTGGATATCTTTTTATACCCCTTTCCTGTTTTATACAGTTCAACTGCCATTTCCCACAGATCCTTTGACAATTCTTTTGCTTTCCCCACGACTCAGAATCCAGAAACCTCAGTGCAGCACTGGGTGAAAGATGCAAGGGTCTGTCAGGACTCCAGAAACTCATTGACCTTTTATACACACACACACACACACATTACAAGCAAACCGATCACAGGTGAGTATGGTTACATTTAATAGCCATTCAAACCCCTTTGTGTCAACTTGTATGCATGTTATCAGGCCAAAATCACTAGGGTATGTAAACTGTTGATCAGGGTCATTTGGGTAGTTTCTGTTGTCATTATGATTTAAAAAGAGTAAACACAGTTGACTGATAATAAATGGTTTCAGCCAAACCCTAACCACGAGTTAAAGAAAAGTTTGGGTTATCATTCATATTCTCTGAAAAATGGCCAAGAAATCATAATTTCTGCCAGAGTATGTAAACCTATGAGCACAACTGTATATGATATGTTCTGTCTAGGAATAATATTGATGCCATTTCCCTCCTATCAATACTCTGTTGAACAGATGATTTAAATGCCAATGTGTGTTGTAACTCAATCCTTGTTCTTTCCCCTGATGATTTGGAATATCGAGCCTTCACTGGATTATACACACAGTGAATATATTTCTTAATCATTTGTCTTTATGAGTTCTAAATCTGCTACATATTTTTAACAAAATAACAATGCAATGTTGTTATTTATGGTGTATGGTGGAGGTTTTGTTACATTGTAGCAAAGTGTAATTTCTGCAGTGTTGTCACATAAAAAGATATAATAAAATATTTACAAAAATGTGAGGGGTGTACTCACTTTTGTGAGATACTGTATATAGATATATATTTATATACAGTATCTCACAAAACTGAGTACACTTCTCACATTTTTGTAAATATTTTATTCTATCTTTTCATGTGACAACACTGAAGAAATTACACTTTGCTAAAATGTACACAATGTAAAGTAGTGAGTGCACAGCTTGTATAACAATGTAAATTTGCTGTCCCCTCAAAATAACTCAACACACAGCCATTAATGTCGAAAGCGCTGGCAACAAAATACACCCCTAAGTGAAAATGAGCAAATTGGGCCCAAAGTGTCAATATTTTGTGTGGCCACCATTATTTTCCAGCACTGCCTTTACCCTCTTGAGCATGGAGTTCACCAGAGCTTCACAGGCTGCCACTGGAGTCCTCTTCCACTTCTCCATGATGACATCACGGAGCTGGTGGATGTTAGAGACCTTGCGCTCCTCCACCTTCCATTTGAGGATGCCCCACAGATGCTCAATAGGGTTTAGGTCTGGAGAAATGCTTGGCCAGTCCATCACCTTTACCCTCAGCTTTTTTGGCAAGGCAGTGGTTGTCTTGGAAGTGTGTTTGGGGTCGTTATCATATTGGAATACCGCCATGCGGGTGGCCCAGTCTCAGAAGGGAGGGGATCATGCTCTGCTTCAGTATGTCATAGTGCATGCTGGCATTCGTGGTTCCCTCAATGAACTGTAGCTCCCCAGTGCCAGCAGCACTCATGCAGCCCCAAACCATGACACTCCCACCACCATGCTTGACTTTAGGCAAGACACACTTGTCTTTGTACTCCACAACCTGGTTGCTGCCACACACACTTGACACCATCTGAACCAAATAAGTTTATCTTGGTCTCATCAGACCACAGGACATGGTTCCAGTAATCCATGTCCTTAGTCTGCTTGTCTTCAGCAAACTGTTTGCGGGCTTTCTTTCCTCTTCTCATCTTTAGAAAAGGCTTCCTTCTGGGACGAAAGCCATGCAGACCAATATGATCCAGTGTGTGGCGTATGGTCTGAGCACTGACAGGCTGACCCCAACCCCTTCAACCTCTGCAGCAATGCTGGCAGCACTCATACGTCTATTTCCCAAAGACAACCTCTGGATATGACGCTGAGCACGTGCACTCAACTTCTTTGGTTGACCATGGCGAGGTCTGTTCTGAGTGGAACCTGTCCTGTTAAACTGCTGTATGGTCTTGGCCACCATGCTGCAGCTCAGGTTCAGGGTCTTGGCAAACTTCTTATAGCCTAGGCCATCTTTATGTAGAGCAACAGTTCTTTTTTCAGATCCTCAGAAAGTTGTTTGCCATGAGGCGACCTGTTAAACTTCCAGTGACCAGTTTGAAAGAGTGAGAGCGATAACACCAAATTTAACAAACCTGCTCCCCATTCACAGCTGAGACCTTGTAACACTAACGAGTCACATGGCACCAGGGAGGGAAAATGGCTAATTTTGCTCAATATGGACATTTTCTCTTAGGGGTGTACTCACTTTTGTTGTCAGCGGTTTACACATTAATGGTTGTGTGTTGAGTTATTTTGAGGGGACAGCAAATTTACACTGTTATACAAGCTGTACACTCACTACTTTACATTGTAACAAAGTGTAATTTCTGCAATGTTGTCACATGAAAAGATATAATAAAATATTTACAAACATTTGAGGGGTGTACTCACATTTGTGAGATACTGTATGTATATATATATATATATATATATATATATATACATACACACTTGTCCATATAGTTTAAGATTCTAATTAAATGTATGTTTTTACCTAAATAGATTTTTCAAGCTCCTGAAGAAGGGACTAGGTTGTGTAACATGTAGAGAGCAACTTACAAGGTCGAGGGAGGACAATGGAATCCCAATGTTTGGAGAATATATGAATCTTGGTTTATACTTACATTACATTTAGCCCATGACCCAATATTGTAATATCTGAAATAATTCTGCAACAAGTATTTTATTGTTTAAAAAGATTTTAATGTAATCAATAAAATTGTTAATTTTTACATATATGTGCCTATAAAGTCCATTTTTTTTCTTGAAATTACTATCGCGCATAGTAATTTATTTTATTATGCATAAAAACATACAGCAATTAAAATCCAAGAAAGTAAACAGCACTGCGGCTGAACATACCAAGATGGCTACTGCTCCAGAACCCAAGTGCGGCGGTGTGACGTCAGTGTGTAGAGCTCCTACCTATGGGCCATGGAATATTACCTCTGGTCTCGCAGGTAATCAGTTTGTCACTTAAAATTCCCCAATGTCTCATGATGATGATCCTAATTTGTGTATGTTGTATAGATAAATTAGTGATCACACCAATCTAGGCTGCTACTTCTTGCTCCGAATTTGTAAAGCCTCGTACACACGGGACGACGATCGTACTTACGATCGTCTCAAATCGTACGTTGGATATAGTAAATTGCATACTGACTGCACTACACGATCGTACAACCACAGCACAAAAGCACTTTTCAGTGGATGCTTTTATGTGGATATCACCGTGGATATTCCGTGGACAACTTAACTAGTTATTGATTTTTTTGGAAGTTTGACATGAACTTTTTGCACTTTACATATTTATTTAATTTATTGGTTATTTTGTTTACATATGTATATTATCTCATGATATATTTCATATGCACTTTATAATTTTTTATAGACTAATATGCTGAGCGCTGCACCATTTTTGTTTTTTGTGGTTTGTGAGGTTTGTCACGATTTGTGTCAGCTGCTCTCAGTCTCCTAGCGCCCGCTGTTCTTTGTTGAGACAAAGAAAATTTAACTTTAGATTGTATGGTGGTGATTTTTAAGGTTTCAAGTTCAGCTTAATTTTAAGAATATAACACTTAGCCTGGGGGTTCACACTGACAGCGGGAATGAAATTGTGTGAGTTGAACTCGCACAATTTAATTCCCACATGTCAGTCCCAACTTCGGGGGCGATTTCAGAGACATCTGTGCGGGTTGTTGCACAGATGTCTTTGGAAATTGCACCCCCGAAGTCGCCAAAAGCAGTACAGAAACTATTCGGACGGTGCCATTGCTGGCAATTGCCGCTGATTTGGCATGCAATTTGACATGTCAAATCGCTCCATTGTGAATCTAGACTTAGGCTCGATTCACACTGGTGCGATGTGGGAACCACATTGATTTCTGTGCGGGTTCCCGCATCACATCTGACTCGCAGGCAGTTCACACTGCTCTCTGTGAACTGCTGCAGCGTCAAATATAAAGTTAATGACACCCCCCAAATTGGTTCACAGAATGCAGTGTCAACTGTGGAATCGTAACACCAATACAATCCGATTCCAGTGCGGACCAAAAAAAGAAGGGTCCTGCACCATCTTGGTGCAAATGCGATGCAAACTTGCAACGCAGACATCACATGTGATATGCACAGCAATGCGGTGCGAATCACATGCAATGTCTGGCATCGCATTAGTGTGTACCTAGCCTTAGATCTACCAACAACTATATAAATGTAAGGCTACATTTGCCCAGATGAAAAGGAAATTGTGTAGTGTATGGTTAGCTCAAAACCTTGCATATGAAAGTCATATAGCACTTATGTTTGCAATCAGCAAGAGAACTTCCTCTGCAGTCACTCAGTTTGATTGAATCTGCTTTCCACCAGCTTCCATCTCTATGCAAAAGTAACGCTCCACTCGTGGTTATTCATGCCAAGGGAAGAACCAGAAGATAACACTCCAATTGTGCAGATTATTACAACTTTTTATTGGCACAACACATTATGACCTCACCTCTTAAAATGAAATCATCCAGCACAGGTACAAGACCCCCATCATACTAGTGCGTTTTCCCCTGTGTTTGCCACTGCGCGCGCATTGACAACAATGGAGATCATGTTATTATTCTCTATTGTGCACATCAATGCAGCACAGTGCAGTGTGTTTTTTGAAAAGGTATAGGTGCTTCTTTTGGGACAATACAGTGCATTTTTGGCACCATACACTACCATAGGCCACCTGTAAAATACATGCACATGCATTTTTGGCACAAGTTTTGTGTATAAAATCCGGTCTCCTTCTCCTCCAAAAAAAAATGCATGAAAACGTCTCCAAAACATGTGGTAAAATGCATGAATATGCATTAGCACTAGTGTATACCTAGGCTAAGTCCTACCACATTACACCAGCATCTGATATCACCGCTGACTCTAACGAACACATTTCAGCCAATTGGTCATCAGGGGCCAGTGGACAATTTAAAAAGCATAACATGTTTGCATAATCCCCACCCCATAAAATCTGGAAGAGAGGATTACAAGATAAAAAAAGCACCTGGCTATCTTAGGTAGTCTCACATCCAAGTACTAATCTGACCCAATCCTGCGCTCTCAAGATCAAGGGTGAAATTCGAAATACAAATGCCAGTTCAAAATTTAAAAAAAATTAAAAAATTTCATAAACTAAAATATATCAAAAAATCCTTTTATAAATAATAATTCCCCTTAAGCTGAGGATGGGGGGTACAAATGCCACAACTGCCACCCTAAGCAAAAATAATCCACTCACCGCATTTGTCAGGTTATATCAAGCACGACCAAATCAAATGAATAGGGCCGCACCGTGTGCAATTCATGGTGGTGCAGGATTTTAGGGGTTAAAACAAACACATTACAATTCCTTCCTATCAAACCTCCACTGAAAAAGTGTTCCACCAAAGATCACTCTTCAGAGAGAGGCTAGTGTAAACGAACCCTAAGGCAGCTGCCCAGGTTGTACACATGCCACAGCCACAATACTTTGCAGCAAGAATTATAGCCACATTCAGGTGGATGGGGTCATGCTGCAACTACCCCGCAACCACACACAGTGCATGTGGTTGTCCAGTATTTAGGGGGTTAAGACAGGCAGTGAGAAATCAGTACAATGTCTCCTCAGCACCTGGACCACATATAAGCCCTGTACACAAGATGCAAATTTCGGACGGGAATATTCATATGACGAACGATCGTCCGAAATTCTTACCGTTAGTATGCTCCTTTCGACAGACGATTTTGATTTTTCGGACGACAAAAGCTGGATGTGCAGACTAGAATTTTTTTTTCGTATTACAAGGCAACGTCTGATTTTCGTATTATTAGTACGGTTTTCGTAGGAAAACAATCGTACGATCAAGACTACGCATGCTCAGCAATGAAAAAATACATACAAAGCTATTCAACACATTACATCACTTCTGACGTTGAATTCAGTCATACGAGAATTTTCGTATTGTTAGTACGCTCTTCACTTTCGGCATGAGACAATCATCCAACAAAAATCAGACGTTCTGTCATCCGAAAAGCTAAGCGTGTGTACGAGGCTTTAGATTGGGAAATAAACCACATTTCCAACCTTATCATTTTATAAAGGTGGCTATCACCCTTGGAACATGTTGCTAGGTTGATAATATGTTCATCTATATCCTCTGCAAGAAATGACAACAAAAGTGAGGTTACAAAAAAAAAAGTTTATTTGGTGAATGCGCATGCCTTGCATTGTTGTGTTAGCAGTGTATGTATACACGGCAATACACTTTTTGTGCCAAATTTAAGCAACACTCCCAGCAGCTGTGTTACATTAAGCTCTGCAGTTGTTAATGTTTCCTTCTGGTCCCACTATACAGGCAGTCCCCGAGTTAGGAACAGGTTAGGGACTGTAGGTTCGTTCTTTACCACTTCCTTACTGGGCACTTAAACCCCCCTCCTGCCCGGACCAATTTTCAGTTTTCAGCGCTGTCACTCTTTGAATGACAATTGCGCGGTCATGCGACGTTGTACCCAAACAAAATTGGCGTCCTTTTTTCCCACAAATAGAGCTTTCTTTTGGTGCTATTTGTTCACCTCTGCGGTTTTTATTTTTTGCGCTATATATGAATATAGAGCGACAATTTTGAAAAAAGAACAATATTTTTAACTTTTTGCTATAATAAAGGTCCAAAAATAAAAAAACAAAATTTATTCATCAGTTTAGGCCGATATATATTCTTCTACATATTTTTGGTAAAAAAAATTGGAATCGGCGTATATTGATTGGGTTGCGCACAAGTTATAGCAACTACAAACCATGTACATTGGTTTATGGCGTTTTTATTTTTTTACATTTTTTTACTGGTAATGGCGGCGATCTGCGATTTTTATCGGGACTTTAATATTGCGCCGGACATGTCGGACGTTTTTGACACTTTTTTTGTTTTTGACATTTATACAGCGATCAGATCTAAAAATAGACACTGATTACTGTATAAATGTCATTGGCAGGGAAGGGGTTAACACTAAGGGGAAGGGGTTAAATGTGTTCCCTGTATGTGTTCAAACTGTGGCGGGGGGGCGGGGTTGGCAGGGGCATGACAGATCAAACTGGTCCCAGTGACAGGGATCAGTAGATCTGGCATGCCCCCCCCTCACAGAACGGAAAACCACAGTGTTTACATCGGCAGTTCCCTGTTCCGGCTCTCTGTGAGGAGATCACAGGTCTCCGGCGGACACTGGGTCCGCCTGACCTGCGGGCACGCGTGCGCCGCCAGTGCCGGCAGGAGCGCGCCCAGCATGAGCTGAAGGGGAGGACGTCTATTGACGGCCTCCCGACATTTTAGAGCTGCGCTGTAGCCATCATTTGGCTATGGCGCGGACGCAAGGTGGTTAAATCAAATTTGTTTTTAAGTCGGAACTGTTCATTTGTAAATGTAACTTCAACCTGTGCAATGATGTGAGATGTTCTGGGCACTGCTGAGGCTGGGTTCACACATGTGCCGTGCGAACTGAAGCTCGGTTTTCACAGTGTTTCAGGTCCGTTTTAGATCAGGATCAGATCAAGATTGTATCAGTATCAGGTCAGTTTTTGATCAGGATCAGATCAGGATTGTATCAGTATAAGGTCAGGATTGTATCCTGTTCACAACTGAATGACATGTACAATTTAGTAGCATTATAATAGAAGTCAATGGACCTGAATTTTCACCTGAGCTGGACCTCACTGGACTGGACTCTTTTTCAATTCACACTGAATCTGCACTCTGGATACACCGGACATATGTGAACAGGCACTCAGTGTGCAGTTGTGTTATTTGGGGCTCTTGTGGCTATGCTATACAGCACTGTGGGATGTGTCTGGCGCTGCTGGCTTGATTCGTAAGTAGGAGTCGTTCGTAACTCTGATGTTCGTAACTTGGGAACTGCCTGTACTAGTTTTTCCTTTGCCTTTCCCAGATGTACAATAAGGTATTTACTTTATACTACTAAACGTGAGCTTAATCCACGTAAAGTACTGTAAAATCTCTTCTCTCATTCCCTGGGTTCATATACCCCAGAACACATGCGTGTTGCTTTGCAATTTTTGTAATGTATTGATATGCATTTTACATTTATTGCATTTGTTTGGGGTTTTTTGCCTTGCGGTGCATTTCATGTATGCACATTTGCGTGCATTTAAATGCATTGTGTTGTGCTGCACTGAAAAATAGTAGTGCATACTGTACTTTTTTTCAGCGCTGGGCAAATGTAATGCAACATGCTGGTGTGAACTGCATTCATAGGGAAATATTATTTTGTGGTTGCCATGCATTGGGAACACGCTCACAAATGCACCCCAATGCATCCAATGTGGATGAACCCTCACTGCACACATTTGCATAGTGTGGTCTCTTTGTGGTTAATGGAGAAATTATACCTTGCCCACTGCTTCACACCACAATCTGTGTTCCAAATGCGTTTCTGTGTGCACATTTTTGATGCATTCCAGTGCATGTTCTACTTTGATTGACAGCACTGGTGTGAACTAGGGCCTTTGGAATCCATGTTAAACACTGTCCATGCCTTTTTGATGTAGAATAAAAATGCAGTGCACTGCATCTAGTGTGAATCAACCCTTAATATTCTTTTATCCCTTACCAAACCAGCTTCTGTCAAAAGTATGCATTGCAGATGTATGTGTTATATGTTGTTGCAGTGTTTATATATATATACATATATATATATGTGTGTGTGTGTTCTTATGGATAGAGCTTTATATTTCTGTTTTTATTGGACAAGTATGTTGTTGTTGTGAGCCCAGAGCGCCCTTCATTTATTCCACACTAATATTTCTAGGCCTTTTGTATAAGGCCTGGTTCACGACTATGCATTTTTTAGCGAGTTTTGGCTCCATGCAAACTGAAGCTGATAAACGACTGTTTATGGTCGTTTGGACATTTTTTTTTAACAGTCCATAAACGCCCCTTTATGTTATCCTATGTGTAGGGTTGCCACCTTTTCTTCAAGCCAAACCCGAACACTAAGGCCCCTTTCACACTGGGACCGCCCGCTCGTCAGCGGTAAACTGCCGCCAATTTAGCGGCGATCTACCGCTGTAATAGCAGCACTATGGCGCCGCTATTCGGGCGGCAGCACGGCACTTTTAACCCCCCCCACAAGGGGTTAAACAGAGGTTAAAAGTGCCGGCGCTCGACGCTCCTGGAGCAGTGTACAGCCGTTTTGGGAGCGCTGCCCATTCAATCCAATGGCAGGGGCGGTGGAGCTCCCCACATTCCTGAAAAATCATGTTTGCAGGAGTTTAATTTTACTCCCGCAGGCGCACCGCCCTGAGCCGCCTCAGTGTGAAAGGACACACTGGGTTGAATTGGGAGACGCTTTACAGGTGCTATTTTTAGCGCAATAGCGCATGTAAAGCGCCCCAGTGTGAAAGGGATCTAAGGGCCCTTTCAGATGGGGTTTCTGATCAGGTCAGCCTGACAGTTTTTCAGGTGGACCTGATCAGACATTCCATTCACCTCTATGGAGCGGCAGATGTCAACGTTGACATGTCCACTGACACCCGCTGCTATCCGATCCGTGAAATCCAGACGGATGGAGGTCCTATTTTCCATATGTGTAGTGGATCGGATCGGATGAAAATGGACAGGTGGTCCATTTTCATCTGATCTCCCCAAAGAGGAGAGCGTGACTCTGGCAGGTCTCTGCACAGTGAGCGGAGAGGGGCCTGTCACCCGCCTGCTCAGTGGGGATCAATGGATCGATCCCTGAACAAAACAGAGTCCACTGACAGAAAGCCGTGTGAAAGAGCCCACTAGTGCACTGCACTGCGCTTGCTTAACAACTCAACCCATTCAACTCAATTGGGCTGCGCTGCAACCGTGTGCAATGCACATGGCTACAGCACAGCGGTATGGGATTTTAGGAGTTAAAAACAAGTGGTAAGGAGAAAACAATGCTTCTTCACCACCTGTCAAATATGTCTAAAAAAATGATTCACTGTGAATCACTCTTCAGAGTGCCCTGCTACTTCGTTTACACTTATGGTTGGGGGACAGTAAAAATTAGAGGTTGAGCTGTGTTTTTACTGCTACCCAACTGTTCCTCTTAAGCTGCAAAGGCAGCAGAGGGGGGATGTACACACGCAATAGCCAAAATGCTTTGCATCACAGTGCGGCAATGCCTGCTGAACGTGGCCCATCTAAGTGAATGAGGGCTTCCTGCATCTGTGTGCAATGCATTCAGTTGCGGGGCGCCGCTGTGGGGTTTAAACAGGTGGTGAGGAGGTGATATAACTCCTCCTCACTGCCTGTTAAATGCCCTCTGAAGAGTGATCCAAACATGGATTGCTCTTCAGAGGGCACCATATGTGTAAATGAGCCCTAAGGGTATTCACCCATTGCAGTATATTCTGAGAAATCATCAGGGAACTGGGGACAGGAACAGGACTATTGCTGAGCCTAGGTTCAGACTTGTGCGATCGCATGCGATATCTGAGCAACGCTTGTATGGCTGACCTCGCATTGGATTTGCACAGAAAAGGTGCAGGGACTTGTTTTTTTTCACGCACTGGAATCGGATCACATGGGATGTTCACACCATCCGATTCCTGTACAAATTCACAGTTTGCACTGCGATCTGTGAACTGTCATTAACTTTGTAATGACACCGCAGCGGTTCACAGAGAGCAGTGTGAACTGCCTGTGGGAGAGGTGCCATTCAGGAACCGGCGCTGGAATCGCACCGCTTCCCACATCGCTACAGTGTGATCCTAGGCTGAGTAAGAGCCGGTGGTACACACTGGAGCGGTGCGACTAGCAGGGCAAAGCAAGTCGCCCCACTCGAGGCGACCTCAGCGCGGCTTGCAAGGAGACTTCTTACCATAGAAGTCAATGCAAGTCGCGCTGAGGTCGCCCCAAAAATAGTGCAGGAACCTTTTCTAAGTCGGAGCGACCTGAGTCGCTCCTATAAGAACGGTTCCATTGCACTGCATGGGGACGACTTGAGTCGCCTGACAAGTCGCCTCAGTGTGAACCGGCTCTTAAAAGCTCTTGTCTGCAGCAATTACAAAAAGCTTCAAAACTTCTGCTCAGCTGGGGGCCAGGGGAAGGGAAAGGTCTATTTAACCCCCAGGACTCAAGCGCTTACCTGCTGTGGAGATCCAGGCTGGACTGTGGCTTTATCTGCTCAGCTGGTGGCCAGGAAGGAACACAAGGAGTTAATAGAATCACTCAGGCACAAGTCCTTATCTTTATTCTGCCATTCTGACCATCTTATCTGAGTCCCGAATTCCACATCTTTTACGATCAGCTGGGCAATGTAATTGCTGGGAACTGCAGCACAACACAAGGATCACTCCGCCTGAGCCCGAAAATGATCAAATAGTCCCTGCCAGCTGATCGCAATAGAAGTGGAACACAGGACTCAGATAAGATTGTCAGAAGGCTGAATAAAGATAAAAATGTCTGCCTGAGTGATTCTATTAACCATTCATGTTCCTTCCTGGCCACCAGCTGAGCAGATAGAACTCAGAGGCAGAGTGCAGGCTGCATCACTGTGTCCGGGAGAGAGGAGGAAGGAGACCCGGGCACATCACTCTAAACCCGTACTGTCCGGGTGAATCCCGTACAGGTGGCAACCCTACCTATGTGTCCATGCACATGGTGAGGTTTATTGTTGTTTAACAGCAGTGAAGTTTATGGGCGGTTATCTTAACGCCCTGAATTGGAGTTCTGGAGTCGCTCTTCTGACCACAAAAAACGCTGGACATCGATAAATGCTCATAAACGCCGCTAAACGGAAATTTATCGGTGTCCGGCGCTTTTTTTAGTCAATGGAAGCTAATGAAGTTAAAAAAAATGCTCAAAACGCAGATAAACACTGCTTACAAAATGCTGCTAAAAGCACATTTTCTAAGCAGCGTCTCCTTACACGCTATCCGATGCCCAGAGAGTGCGTCCAGTGTGCATGGAGCTTTTAAGTTTTGCAGAAACACACTACAGTCCATTTGACATGGTTTCCTATGGATTTAGTTCACATCTGTGCATTTTATGGAAAGGGCCAGGGACTTTTTTTTTTCTGGGGTTTGGTGCCATAAACTTCAATGGATGAAAAACATGTATTGAAAAATGCACAATGCACCTGCATAAGTGGGAATCAGGCCTAAAAGACAAGAGTTGGGTTGCAATTATTTTTTTCCTTTCACTAATGGTAAAGACGAAGTTCAGAAACTCTATGCCAAGCTTTTGTTTAGATGTCCTTGTAATAAAATGTTTGAACAAAGTTTGTATGGGTTTCTTTTTATAAAAAGAAAAAATAACACACCACACAACATACAAAACTGGGCTTTTCCCCCTATACTCAAAGTAATCAATTTAAACCAATGTTGTAGATACAATAAAAATGGAAAATTGATTTAAATAACTCATGTCATTTTTGCTTTCCTGACATGAATCCATAACAGCATACTGCAACATGTATGATGCCATGTTGGCACCAAGAAAACAGAAAATTGTAATAAATGCTTCCTGTAACGTTCCTTCAATGCTGCCGGTCAATAGCAGCACACTACTATATGTGTGATGGCATGTTTGCCCCAAGAAAAATGAATAAATTATCGTTATTTTCCTTAATATGGCAGCGATTCTGCGCTTGTTACTATTAGTATTTTTTTTTTTTTCTTTTTCTGTCTCTGTCTCTGTCTCTGAATACGTCTGCCTGTCAGATATCTTAAAGGCCCCTTTCACACTGGGGCTGGCGGGCGGTAGCGGTAAATCCCCGCTAGTCTGAGCGGGGATTTACCGCTGTTATAGAGGCGCTACGGCGCCGCTATGCAGGCGGGTGCGGGGCACTTTTAACCCCCCCACAACGGGTTAAACAGGGGTTAAAAGTGCCGGCGCTCGGCGCTCCCGGAGCGGTGTACAGCCGCTACGGGAGCGCTGCCCATTGAATTGAATGGCAGGAGCGGTGGAGGAGCGGTGAATACACCGCTCCCCACATTCCTGAAAAATCATGCTTGCATGATTTTCTGAAGCGCTGCGCTAGCGCAACGCCTCAGTGAGAAAGCATCCATAGAGATGCATAAAAATAATATTTAGAGCGTTATTACAGCGGTAATTTTAGCGCTTTACCGCTGTAATAACGCTCCAGTGTGAAAGGGGCCAAAATGCAGTGAGCGCACTCTAGTGCCTTTTATAGAGCCCATGCTAATTACCTAATTAATGAATGTCTGAGATGAATTAAATACTCAAGTTGTGCCCTAAAACAGGTGTGCTTGTCTCATGTTTTACACAGAAAGCTAATAATTTATTTAACATTGTAGGTATACAAGTATTCAACAATCACAATATTATAGAGAAGCAGGGAAATAACACAAGTAAAATGAGGAAAGCAATTGCTGGAGATGTCAAGTAGATTTAAGGTCACCATACATTTTATAATCTGATCATACAATCTTTGTATAATCCACTTTAGGTTTATCAATACTATGCAATTTGAGGCCCTAGTGTTACATAGTTTTTGGTAGTTCCAAAGGTGTTTAACTACTTGACCTCTTAGAAGATTTACCCCCATCGTGACCAGGCCATTTTTTGCGATATGGCACTGTTACTTTAGCAGAAAATTGTGCGGTTGTGCGAAGCTGTACTAAATAAAATATTTTTTTGCTATAAACAAAAAAAAGAAGAGGGACAATTTTGAAAACAAAAACAATATTTTTTACTTTATGCTATAAAACATATCCAATAAAAAAAAATCTAAAAATGAGATGTCTTCATCAATTTAGGCCAATATGTATTATGCTACATATTTTTTTTTAACCACTTGCAGACCGTGTAATGTAGTTACACGGCCGCAAGTGGCACTCATTGTTCTGGGAGGACGTTATAACACGTCCTCCCAGAATCGCGCACCTGGGAGCATCCGTGACCGCCGGGTCTATGAGACCCGGCGCATCACGAATCATGGTAAATGGCCGCTTGGAGCGGCCGTTTACCACGTGATCGCTCGTCAAATGACGGAGCATCACATGTAAACAAGCTGGCGGAAGTGCCGGCTTGTCTCTCCCCTCTCCGCACCAATCGGTGCAGTGTGACAGGAGAGGGGGGGAGAGAGGAGATGCAGCGGTGCTGTGGGCAGGATTTGAAGTGCCCACAGCACCGCTATGTGCCAGGCAGGGACCCCCATCCAGCTTCACCCATGCCCACGCCCTCATCCATGCCCACCCATCTGTGTCCACCCATCAGTCACCCATAAATCCATGCCCACCCATCACCCATGCTCATCCATCCATCACCCATGAATCCATGCCCACCCATCCGTCACCCATGCATCCATGCTCACCCATCCGTCACCCATGCATCTATGCTCACCCATCCGTCACCCATACATCCGTGCTCACCCATCCGTCACCCATGCATCCGTGCTCACCCATGCATCCGTGCCCACCCATCTGTCACGCATGCGTCCGTGCTCACTCATCCGTCACCCATGCATCCGTGCTCACCCATCCGTCACCCATGCGTCCGTGGTCACCCATCCATGCTCACCCATCTGTCACCCATGCATCCATGCTCACCCATCCGTCACCCATGCGTCCGTGCTCACCCATCTGTCACCCATGCATCCGTGCTCACGCATCCGTCATCCATGCGTCCACGCTCACCCATCGTGCTCAAACATCCGTCACCCATGCATCCGTGCTCACCCATCTGTGCCCACCCATCCGTCACCCATGCAGACCCGGCGCATCACGAATCACGGTAAATGGCCGCTTGGAGCGGCCGTTTACCACGTGATCGCTCGTCAAATGACGGAGCATCACATGTAAACAAGCCGGCGGAAGTGGTGCATTGTGACAGGAGAGGGGTGGGAGGGGGGAGAGAGGAGATGCAGCGGTGCTGTGGGCAGGATTTGAAGTGCCCACAGCACCACTATGTGCCAGGCAGGGCCCCCATCCAGCTTCACCCATGCCCACGCCCTCATCCATGCCCACCCATCTGTGTCCACCCATCAGTCACCCATAAATCCATGCCCACCCATCACCCATGCTCATCCATCCATCACCCATGAATCCATGCCCACCCATCCGTGCCCACCCATGACCCATCCGTCACCCATGCATCCATGCTCACCCATCCGTCACCCATGCATCCATGCTCACCCATCCGTCACCCATACATCCGTGCTCACCCATCAGTCACCCATGCATCCGTGCTCACCCATCCGTCACCCATGCATCCGTGCCCACTCATCCGTCACCCATGCGTCCGTGCTCACTCATCCGTCACCCATGCATCCATGCTCACCCATCCGTCACCCATGCGTCCGTGGTCACCCATCCATGGTCACCCATCTGTCACC
>BLSH010138023.1:162799-178856 GCA_018402905.1 Glandirana rugosa
TGTGTGTGTTTTTTTTTTTTTTTTTGTATGTAGCTGGGCTGACCTGACGACACGGGTCACCGGTCCGGTGACAGTGGCCTGGCCACTGGGCACAGCAGTCCAGTCGGGTCGATGTATGTTTTTTTTTTTTTTTTTGTGTGTGTATTTGTGTGATCCAATAAAGATTTTCTCAAGATTTTAAGTTTCAATATATTCTTTCAAGGATTTTCCTTCGTCTGGTGGCTTGGCGGGTGTCAGTCGTCTGAAAAAAACTTTTAGTATATTTATTTGGTTCATGGTTGAGGGTTACTTACCCCTAGACAAGACAGACAGTCAGTCAGTGTGAAAATTCAAAATGGGAGCAATCTTCAAAAAGAAACCATTCTCCATTTTCAGTGCTAGAAAAGCTATAACAAATATAAAATGTTTAAGGTTCACTGTGATGATTGGTTATGGAACAAGATATAAGATCTTGGTCTGGCAGCGCTTATCCTATGGTACAAAAATGGAGTGAGCTGTAAAGTGTATATGCAGCTGCTGCTGTAGCCCAGTTGCTATTCAGTGGGTGAAATATGTGGTTTATGTGAACAGAGTGTTTTGCTGTCCTAGTAGCGCTTGCCGAATAGTGCTCCCCCTATTTTCCTTAATAAATACAAATGCTAACTGGTATGTGCAATTTCATATACAAATATAACAATATGAATATTTCATGCAGAATTTGCAAAATTATATACAACATAAACGTGCTGTGCTTTGTGCAAAATTATTGGTATACAGTCCGTGTTTTCAATAAAAGTGCCAGTGCAGTCCAGTGACAATATTGCTCCAATCCTTTTTTCAGAAATATTCTTCAAGTTCTTTCAGTCATAAAGTGCTCGTGCCGTACTTAAGTGCTGAGTGGTGAAAATAATAACTCAGGGTACTAGACCCTGCTTACCAGATCTCTTTGACTCTCCATACGGTGTGGAGAAGTCATGCGCGCTTTAGGTCTACAATCCGACCTATGGATATTGGTGTCCTCTGTTTCCTCTCCCTCTCTCCTCGGTCACCATTCCATGTGCAGATGAAAAAAAGGGAAACTCATCGTGTACCTCTTTAAAAGATTTATTGGCCAAACTTCACAGTGCAAATACCATAAAACAAATGCAGAAAACTGTGATCGTTCCGTGACCGCGAATGCTGATGCGCACCTTCACTTCCTGCTTGCGGGTCAACGGAACATGGCCTCTCGCACCTTGCGTTCCATCTGACGCGTTTCGTTACTTCCTGTGACGTCTTCAGAGGTGGGCCCAAGGTGCGTTCCACGGCCTTATATACGTGTGTCATTACCCATAAGTTTCCTCACATGTGTCTGCTAATGGGAGGTTGCCCTTCCCATTACTACAGTTACCGGTCATATGACCACTACTAATATTTTATTTAAAACCAGTGTTTATCTTTATTTAAAATTACTCATGTTTGGCATCTATAAATTTAAAATTAAAATTAAAACAACTATTTATGTTCCGTGCCGGATTGAGCCCACAGCTTTATGTGTAAGATATGGTTCACATCATATTACGGGGATTTTCAAAGATTGTTATCTGATGTTGTTTGGGCAAATAAGTGTGTATATATATATATATATATATGTAAAATTATGAATATGTAAAATGTGTGGTAACTCTGCCACGCTTTTAATACTGATACATTTTTTATGGAATATGTATTAAGAATGAATATTGATATAAAAAACGATAGTGTTAAAAATGGACCTCAATAATAAGATTATATATAAAAGGTTGCTATTTTTAAGATAAATGACTGGAATTTGGGTGAAAAGAGCAAATAAAATTGAAAAAATGTGAAAAAAATATAAAATGAAATAAAATATAAAAATATTAAAATAAAAAAATAAAATTAAAATGAAAATAAAAATAAAAAATATAAAATAAAAATAAAAATAAATATAGAAAATAAATAATAAAAATAAAATTATAAATATTAAAATGATAAATATAAAAATGAGGAATGAAAAGACTGGAATGAAAAATAAAAAATAAATAAAAAATAAATAAATAATATATATTGAAAATGAAAAAAATATTAAAAAATGATGAAATTGAAAAAAATTAAAAAATTTTTTCAAAAAAATGAAAAAATGAAAAAAATGAAATGAGTAAAAAATGCAAAAGATGCAAAAAATGAAAAAGATAATGAAAATGAAAAATGTGAAAAAATGTATATAAAATTGGGTTGCAACCTCCCCTTACCATGCACATTTACAGTGTGTTTAAAAATTGGTAATAAAGCAATTTAAATCTATCTCCACGTTCATACCCTGGGGTTGGAGGCTCCCCAATTCATATATCCACCGTGTCTCATTTTGTGATATTGCCTGTTTCCTATTGCCTCCTCTCAAATGTGGTTCTATTCTGTCAATACCACAGAAACTGAGCAAGCTCGGATCTCTAACATGATGGGTTCTAAAATGGTTTGAGAGGCTATGATTTCTTATTCCCTGTTTGATATTGCATACATGTTCTCTCAATCTTATTGACAATTTCCTGGTTGTGCGACCCACATATTGCATGCCACATGGACATGCCAATAGGTAGGTGACATAGTCACTGTGGCATGTGATCAGTTTTTTAATTTCGTATATTTTACCTGTAGTATTTGATTTGAACTCTGCCTTTTTTCTGTCCCTCTTTTTGACCGTGGTACATATTACACACTTGCCACAAGAGTAGTAACCTTTCAGATCCCCAAACATAAATTGTTTTCCTGGGGGTTGTGGAATGTTGTGTACCAACTTGTCTCTTAAATTTCTAGTTTTTCTATAAATAAAATTGGGTTTTTTTGGGAGGACATGTTGTAATTGATTATCTTTTAATAGTAGGTGCCAGTGTTTTTTGACTATATTTTCTACTTCTTTATATTGTCTGTTGAACTGTGTAATAAATGGGAGTGTTACTGTCTTATTTTTGGGGGTTTTGTTCTTAAGTAGATCTTTTCTGTCCATTTTTTCAATATGGTCTTTGATTTGGTGAAGCGCCCTGTTTTCATATCCTTTTTCCCGGAATCTGTTCATCAGTAGTTCTGCTTGGGCCTTGTAGTCTCCCAGCTCCGTGCAGTTCCTTTTAATTCTGGTCAGCTGACCCCTGGGTATCCCTCTGAGCCATTGTGGATGGTGACAGCTGTGTACTGGTATATATCCATTCCTATCCGTTAGTTTAAAGTGCGTTTTTGTGTGCAGTCTAATGTTTCTTTTAAATATCACCAGGTCCAAAAAAAAAATTTCCTCACTGTTCCAAGTTCCCGTAAATTTTATGTTGTAGGCGTTAATGTTGATTTCTTCCAAGAAATTCTTCAGGCTCTCTTCTGTGCACTTCCACATGATGATAATATCATCAATGAATCGCCTATATAATTTTAATTCCAGTCTGATCTTTGTAAATATTTCGCCATTTTCCCAGTGGCTCAAAAATACATTTGCTACACTTGGAGTGAATTTGGCTCCCATGGCAACACCTCTGTGTTGCTCATGGTATTGGCCCTCCATGCCAAAAATAGTTCTTGGCCATTGCCATCTCTAGAGCTTCCAATATGAACTTTTGTTGTTCTAATTCCAAAGTTGATTGATGTAGGGCCCATTTTACTGCTCTCAGTGCATCGTCCTGGTTTATGTTGGTGTAGAGGGACTCTACATCTATTGTTGCCAGGATGGTGTTCTCCTCTACTGACACCTCCCCTAGTATTTGTATGAGGTGTTTGCTGTCTTTAAGATATGCCGGATATGATTGTGCTAGAGGTTGGATGTACGTGTCTATGTACTCTCCTAGTCTGGCGAACAGAGAGTCTATGCCATTTATTATGGGTCTTCCTGGTGGTGATATTTGATTTTTATGGATTTTTGGTACTTGGTATATGACTGGTGTTCTGGGTGCCTGGGGGAGTAGGTACTTGTATTCTTTCCCCGTGAGTATACCTTGTTTGCGTGCCTTCTTTAATAATTTTTTTAGGATTCTATAATTTTTTAAAGGGTTACGAGTAAGTGTTCTGTAGGTTGAACTGTCATTTATTAGCCAGTTAAGTTCTTTTTTGTAATCCTCCAAGTTGAGGATAACTAGACCTCCCCCCTTGTCCGCCGGTCTTATTACCACTCATTTTCGCTTTTCAAGTTCCTTTATACCTTTCCATATCTCATACGATCCTTTCAGTTTTTTTGGGACTTTATTGATATGCTTAATGTGGTCCTCTACTAGTTTCCTGAAGGTTTCTATGAAATGATTGTTGGGTGTCTTGGGGTTGAACGTGGATTTATTTTGTAGTCCACTATGTTGGTAGATGCTGCATTTTTCTTCTTTTCTTCCCTCCTCCTTGTCCTGGAAGTATTTTTTAATCTGTAATTTTCTAATAAATTTTTGGAGATCAATGTACATAGTAAATTCGTCTAGATTATTGTTAGGTGCAAATGTTAATCCTAGGTCCAAAACTTTTAGTTCGGTATCTGTGAACTGGGCCGAACTAAGGTTAAAAATTCCTTGTCCTATTATTCTTTTTTCCTTTTTGCCCTGGCCTCCCCTGCATCCTCTTCATCTCTTTCCTCTTCTCTTGGTCTTCTGGGAGGTGTGTAATGTTCCGTGTATTGGTCTGGCCAGTGTCGCATCCATCCCCCTCTGCCACGTCCCCTGTTTGTTCTGGCTCTTCCCCTGTATCCTTGGTGGTATGGGTAGTATCCCGGGGGTTCTCTCTGTCCTCTCCAAGGAAGATCCCTTCTCCCTTGCTCCCCATATCCTCTGTTGGCGTTTGTCCTATGGGGTGTGTATCCCAGGGGTTCATACTTATTGTGGGTGGGTACTTGGTACTGTGTTCCCATATTGGGGTTGTATCCTTGTGCCATCTGCGGTGGTCCATCTGTTTTTCTTATGGGTGTTTTCTTCTCTGTTTGCTTAACCTTAGGTGTATTATCTCTCATATTTGGGTTATTTTGAGTATTCTGACCAGTATTTTGTATGGGTTCCTCTGTATCTATAGAAGAGGTTCTTGATGAGGTTCCTTCCATCTCCTTATTCAAGGTTTCTTGCCATTTATATACCATTTTATTTTTATAATCGGCTACATCTCTCTGGTACTTCTTTATTTTTTTCTGTTGTGTGTCTTTATCTAGTTTATCTAAAAACTCTTTGAGTTGTTTATATCGATCTTTGTATTCCTGGGTTTCTGTATAAGGTGTTAGCTGCTCCTTAAGTTCTTTAACATTTTCATTTAGCCTATTTAATTTGACCTGTCTTCTGGATAGTATAATCTTTAATACTGTAATTTGTTTTCACATCCCTTAAAGAAATCATACCACTCCTCCTGCAATCCCTGGTCTTCCATGCCATCATTTGGAGCTATATCCCATCTTAGTCTCCTGGGGGTTATATTATCTCTCATATATTTATCTAGAGTTGTAATGTCCCACCATGCACGTACTTGTTTGTCCATATTACTTTTCAAAGTTCTAAACAATGTTTCTACGTCTTTATTAGGTGCGGTGGTGGCCCCTGAGAAAATGCTACCTGCATCCACTCTTTTGGTATTGATATAATCAAAAATATCATATACCTCCATGTTTGTATGTTGGGATTGCAGTGGGTTAAATAAGTTTAAATACTGAATATAATCACAAACTGGATAGCTGCTGCTGTAGCCTATCTGCCGTAAAGATTATAGATAGGTATAAACGGTTATGGAACAAGATATAAGATCTTGGTCTGCAGCGCTTATCCTATGGTACAAAAATGGAGTGAGCTGTAAAGTGTATATGCAGCTGCTGCTGTAGCCCAGTTGCTATTCAGTGGGTGAAATATGTGGTTTATGTGAACAGAGTGTTTTGCTGTCCTAGCAGCGCTTGCCGAATAGTGCTCCCCCTATTTTCCTTAATAAATACAAATGCTAACTGATATGTGCAATTTCATATACAAATATAACAATATGAATATTTCATGCAGAATTTGCAAAATTATATACAACATAAACGTGCTGTGCTTTGTGCAAAATTATTGGTATGCAGTCCGTGTTTTCAATAAAAGTGCCAGTGCAGTCCAGTGACAATATTGCTCCAATCCCTTTTTCAGAAATATTCTTCAAGTTCTTTCAATCATAAAGTGATGATTGTTTGTTGCCACTGTCAGTACCACTGCCACCACCAGTCAACGGATTCAACAGAACACAGGTGTGCACTGTTGATGCCATTGGATGGCTAGGTCGATGTTATAAGATCTTGTCACTTAGTCACTTTACAGAAAACGTTACCTGCACTCTACCATGATTACACCTGTAACTCGAGCCAAACCAAGCCACCATTAGAGGTAGTAAAATCCTTGACAGAATAAATTGTCAATTAAAGCTTAAAACCTTGAGTAAATCCTTATGGGATCACTGGGCCAGGCAGGCAATGGCACAGACAATGAGGTCAGGTCAGTGACGGTGTGTTATTTTTTTTTCTTCTGTATGTATTTGTGTGATCCAATAAAGTTTTACTGAAGGTTTTAATTTTCAATTTATTCTTTCAAGGATTTTCATTCTCTGGTGGCTTGGTGGGCATCAGTTGTCTGAAAAAAATTTTTAGTATTTGGTTGAGGTTTAAACCCCAGTAGACATTGGAATGGACAGACACAGACAGTCAGAAAATTCAAACTGGGCACATTGCACAACCTTCGAAAAAAACATTCTCCATCTCCTCCATCACCTCCACAGGGGGGAGAATTGAGGGGGAGAGGCTGAGGGGGGAGAGGGTAAGGGGGGGGGGGACGGGGGGGGGGAGAGGGTAAGGGGCAAGAGGGGAGGGGGAGAGGGAGAAAGGAGGGTGAGGTTTGGCATTAGTTGTCTGGAACTTTTAGTCTATGGCTGAAGGAGGGTTAAATTAACCCCTAGACACTTTTTGTGAAACTGAATATCGTCAATCTTCAAGAAAAAAATCTCAGTCAGTGGCAGACTCTATAAAAAATATAAAACAACACTGGTGTGGATGGTGTGGCAGACGGGCAGGGGTGTCGGGCAGTGCACACTGCAGTGCACTCTGCACGGAGTGGGCAGTGGGCACCAGACATGACAGCACTTCCTCTCTGGACCGTCACCTGGAAGCGCCAAAAACATAAAAAGAAAACATGGATCACTGCAGAGCTGCTCAGCATTTGGGAATATGTAGATTTTTCTGTAAGAACATTAGTTGATCCACATGCTCTGGCTTGAGGGTGCTTCTTTTTGCAGTTACCACATCTCCTGCAGTGGAGAAAAGCCGCTCTGCAGAGACAATCGTACCTGGGATGCACAAGTATTGCTTTGACAGCTGAGAGAGGAGGGGAAATACGACCTCATGCTCACACCACCAGTTCAAAGGGTCCTTGCTAAGAGGCAGAGGTGGGTCTTTACAATATTTTTCCATTTCCTCTTTAGCCTTGGCATAGGGGGTCTTGGGTTCTATTGTACCTTCAGTGTCAGTGAAAGACTGTCCCAGCAAAGTCATGAGCAGTGATCTAGACCTTTTTTTGGGAGGAGATGAAGAATGGTTGTCCTCCTCGATGGGTGTTTCTTCTTCCAGAGTTGCTTTTTTCCTAGGCACTTGATCCTCCTCATGTGTCCTCCTTACTAGATGAAATCTGTGTTTGTATAAAGGAATAGAAAATAGCATTAAGAAAACACATTGTGACTGTGAACTGCCTGTGATTCTGATGGGGTGAGGAAACCGCACAGGAAAGAATCGGTGCAGTTCCCACAGCCCGCACCGCATCAGAAGCAGTAGGGCTTACCACAATGTAGCTAGCTGCTAAGCTACCTACTGGCACTGCTAGGCTAGCTACTGCTGTGTCAAGAAACATGATGAAATTCAAATTACCTCCAAGGATGCAGCCTCCTCAGTCACTCTGTATATCTCCAATCTCTCCTTCTCTGTGAGGATAAAAGGCAGTCCCTTAAAGGGAGGATCCAGTGCAGAGGCTGTATGAAGGATCTTCTTCTCTGCCTCACTGCTGTACCTCTTCTGGAGATCTGTTTTGATGACATTCTTGATCTCATGGGTCATGGGTGTGTCTCCCATGGTGTCTGTCATGTTCTGGAGGAGTTGTGCATTTAGAGGGGCAATGACAGAAACTGTTGGATTGCGCTCTTCTGACATCAGCATGGATGCATCCTTCATTGGCTTTAATGTACTCACAGCGTCCTCTGCATTTGACACATCTGTTTCATTGAGAGTGCAGAGATGGGACTCTCCCTTTCTGACTTTTGGAGAGAGCAAGGTGGCACAGACTGTAGGCTGTTGTTCTAAGAACCTCTCGACCATGTCATATGTGCTGTTCCATCTTGTTGACACATCAGTTATCAGCTTATGATTCTTCAGGCAAAGGCATTTCTGTTTCTCTTTTAGACAGTGGCTTGCTATATTGCTGTGGTGAAAGAATGTGGATATGCGTCGCACTCTGCCAAGAAGCCTGGAAACCGTGGCCACTTTCAGCACCTTCTGGGACGCAAAGTTTAGTGTATGGGCGAAGCATTTTACATGAGGGAATTTTCCAACTTGAGCTGCAACTATCATGTTTGACGCGTTGTCGGTAACAAGCACTACAGATTTATCGGTCAGCTGCCATTCTTCTATGACATGAGACAGTAGATCTGCCAGATGAGCACCCGTGTGAGACTCATAAATGGCTCTCGTTTGCAGTACATGCGACAAGATCTGCCAGTCCTTACTAACATAATATGCTGTTATTGTAACATAAGACTCCGTTGTGACTGAAGTCCAGGAATCACACGTTATTGCAACTCGACTTGCTTGGCTCATTGACGCAATTACCTGCACTTTGGTTTCGTGGTACAGTGCAGGTATAACATTTTCTGTAAAGTGACTTTGTAACAGGATCTTGTAACGTGGCTCTATCAGCTTCAACAGGTAGCAAAACCCGGTGTTGTCCACAACAGAGTAAGGCTGTAGGTCCTTAACTATGAAAGCTGCCACAGCTTTTGTTATTCTCTTCCCTCTTTCAGAGCTGGGTGGCAAAGTTGGCAGTATAGCATCAATTCTTGGCTGAGCTGGTGGTGGCGACAGGTAGCACCTCAGAGTGAAAACGGCTAACGTGGTTTCTCAAGTTAGTAGTATTCCCTAGATATTTAATTTTTGTGTGACAGTTTTTACACACAGCGTGTGTCTTGTCCAATTCATGCTTCCCTGGTTGTTCATAAAAGCAGAAATGTGTCCAGATGTTTGCTTTTAAAAAGCTAGGTGCATTTTTATCGCTCGTTCTTTTTGGTCTCCTTCTGACATTTTACTTTAGCATGCCATGCAATTGTACTGACTCTGTCAGTATAAAAAAAAAGAAAAAGAAATGAATTAAGTCACTGTGTCAAGTGACTATAAAAGCAAAAGAGAATGTGTGAAAGCTCCTGCGCTACCCAGAAACAAAAAAAAAATGAATACTGCTCTTACAACAGTGGATAATCTCCCTAAATAATATATTTCTATAAATATGTTATAGACCGACTGCTGCAATACCTATTATATTACACAATTAATAACTGAAAGGAATGAGTGGGTGGCAGGGTATCGCGCGATCAGTATAAATAAATACAACAATTAAATGCAGTGCCAATATACAGTGTGACCATAGCACTTACTAATAAAGTGACTCAGTGCAAACAAAAACAAACAATCAGTACATAGTCTCTCAGTGTCACGCTTGAATTTTAAAATTAAACTGTGAAAAATAAAGTGTCATAGTGCAACAGAAAAAAAAAAAGTGCAATGGTGTGCAGTTCAGACTTTTATAATAAAGTTTGATGTATGACTAAGTGAATAAAAATAAAAAATACATTAAAGTCTTAGAGCAGTCCCACTTCTTTCCAATAGGTGGCATAGTGCATCAACAAGTGCTCAAGTAAATAAACAAAGTGCTTCAAATATTGCTGATAAGACCAAAACAGTTCCAACTAGTTCCAACAGATGGCGTGACACATCAAGACGTGTTACAAAAGGATCCACAAACGTGCCTTAAATAGTGCTGAAACAGCCGATCTGGTGGGTAGCCCTGTACACCACCACAGGGGCTGCTGTGACAATACTATCCACACCTGCGCTCTCAAAACTCTCACCTTAGTGTGGCAGTATATGTGCCTTATGATAGAAATCACATAGCTGTAGATGCAAGTCTTCCCCTTTAAGCACGTCCTCCAATCTCCTCCTCTTGCTCCTATTAGATCACTGCTAAGTCCGGTATGTGTGTAATGCACATCATTGCACTTTTGTTTTTTTCTGTTGCACTATGACACTTTATTTTTCACAGTTTAATTTTACAATTCAAGTGTGACACTGAGAGACTATGTACTGATTGTTTTTGTTTGCACTGAGTCACTTTATTAGTAAGCCCTATGGTCACATTGTATATTGGCACTGCATTTAACTGTTGTATTTATTTATACTGATCGTGCAATACCCGGCCACCCACTCATAAAAGCAAAAGCATCAAGTTTGCTATACAAGTTAAATAAATAATACACAACACTACTTGGCTGCTGCTTTTCTTATGAAGGCAACAAACAGTAATGGCTCAGTCTCTCTATAGGGCTGCTTGTCACCTTTGATGTAGGCCGGGTAATCCATGGAAGGGGCCAGTTTATTTTAACTTGGATTATGGTCTGCCATGAGATATTTAAACCTCTGATGTGGACTACTTTTTTTTATTATAGAGCGCCACAAGTTATAGTTATTAGGTGAGGTACACAGGTATGAGGTGCGGCGGAGACGGGGTGACAGTCCTATTACACTAATGCTTAAAGATACTATACTATAGCGTATTAGTAGTAATAATTCAATAAAACAACAAATTCCATTAGGATGGATGAGGTACCTGATGATGAGTGGTGCACTGGTGATCTGGTCTGTGGTCTCCTGCAGCAGCCTGTGAGGTGAGGACAGAGAGACAAGCGGGGCCTGGGAAGCTGGCCTGAGGCCTCAGGCCTGGATCACTCGGGTCTGTCTTCAGCAACCAGGAGGACAAGCGCTGGTTCGGTTCTGCAACAGCCTGCCTGAGTGACAGTGTGTGACGTCAGGAGAGGCGCGGCTCGCCCTTGCTTCCTTACTGCTGTTTCCGGCGAGACGCGGTGATCAGATGATGTAATCACCTGAGAATTGATCATTGACAGTCGCTGCATCGATGCCGCATCATGGGCTGCCGAATTGCAATGCATCGATTAAATTCCCCACCCCTAGTAGGAACGTTGGCTGCGCCCGCACTCACTGGGTCCCGGGACACTGTAGCTCCGCCTCCCATATGCTTTGATTGACATGAAAATCCAGAGCTCTGAACTGAAAGGGCAGAAAAGAGGGGGAGCTGTAGTTCAGAGCTCTGGATTTTCATGTCAATCAAAGCACATGGAAGGCGGAGCTACAGCGTTCTCTGTGCCCCGGGACACAGTGAGTGTGGGCACAGCCAGCGTTCCTACGCAGGGCTGTAGTCACATAGGTGTGAGTGTGCACGCACGGGTGGCACACTGAGATCGGCAATGCAATGGTTACCCAGCAAACAGGACAGCCGGAAATGAGAAAAACGTAGCCTGAATAAAACAACTTAGAAGCGCAAAAATGACACATACGTTTAGACTTCTCATGTAATGCTAATATTTAGCAACAGATATAGGCGAAAAAATGTGAGGGTTTAGTATCACTTTAAGACAAGAAGACAGGACAGATGAAAACTGGAATCTTGTTAATGGGGACAGATTAACATGAATAAAAAAGGAATCCAAATTCAAAAAACTGGACAGATATTCCAAAAAGGAGCTCTATGAAGAGTTATCCAGTGACCTTTCTCCAGTTGGTCCATCTTGGATCCGTGGAGAAAATTCTTAACCGAATCTTCCCTTACAGAAATATTGGAAATTAATAAAAAAGAGGAAGAAACTTTATTTGGTGCTGTGAGCTCCCCAATTCTAAAAGCACCAAAAAAGGCAAGAACAAAAGCAGTTTTGAACAGGCTAGTCTCAAACGATGAGAAACAGACTAATTCCAGTGCCGTCATTAGCTTCACTAATAACTCAGAAGAAATTGGACCCCTATTGGCAATAGCCGGGAATGATCTTCTAAAGCCTTTCAGCACTTGCTTGACTGGAAAAAAAGGAAGATAGCGCAGGCAGGCCAGAAAATTTTAGAAAGAAAGAAGCCCCTGCTAAAATATTGGTAACAGAAGCAGGACTGAGTTTTGCCTGGATTAGTGAGGAAACAAAGCATAAAGCTGTATAGGCGTTGACTGAATTGAAAGAAAATTAGACACTGAACAAATATTACACCATTTGGACCAAGCTTGCAAGTACTCTTCCCAAGTTTTGGGGGCTATGAAATGCCTTAGATTAGCCTCGATTAGTCCCAAATCAGGCCCCAGAGAAATTCCGGGCATGGAAATCCTTCTTGATCTGCCTCTGGAGTGAGCTCTCGAAACCTCGGGAACTGTGAACGAGATAATCAATCAGCAATCTTGTTAGTAAAACCCGGAACATGTTTTGCTTTAAGCCAAATGTTATAAGTCATACATTGCAAAACCAAAAAACGGAATAATCTTATTATTAAATTTTTATTACAAACCGTTTACTGCAAAAAATACTCCTATATTATCCGTATGAAGGATAACACCCTTATTCTCAAAAGATTGGTGCCATATAACAATAGCTACCACCACGGGGAATAACTCTAATAAAACCAAATTACGGTTAATATCTGGTGACCTCCAAGACTAAGGCCATCTGTCAGCACACCAATTACCACCCAGGAAAGCGCTAAAGCCAACCAATCCAGATGCATCAATAAATAAGCAGATATCCAAGTCTTCAATAAAATTGTTCTGCCATAATGCACAACCATTGAAATTGATCAGGAACTGGTCCCAAACCTTCAAATCCTCCTTAATGGGATGGGTAATAGAAATATGAGAAAGAGGATTCTTAAGCCCCTTAGTGGCTAAAGCAAATCTTCGAGAGAAGATTCTGTTTACTGGAATTACTCTAGACGCAAAAGCGAAGAGTCCCAGCAGGGACTGCACATCCTGTAAAAGAACCTTTCTTTTAGACAAAAAGCTAGAAACAAGTGACCTCATCTTTATAATTTTTGACATTGGTAAACGAAATTCCATGGCGATGAATCAATTGTAATGCCCAGGAATTCTATGACAGTCACTGGGCCCACAGTTTTCAGGTGGACTAGGGGAATGCCAAAAGACTTGCAGATGTTGAAAAAACAGTTTAATATATCAGAACAAACTTGGGTTGCAAAAAATCATCTAAATAATGAATGGTGCCACCCTGGGAGGAATTCTGCAACAAAATCCACTGCACAAAGGTCGAAAAAGCTTAAAAATAAAAACAGTACTTGGAAAAGGTCATGGACATACACTTATCAAAATAAAATCGATCCTCAAAATAAAAACCAAGAGGATTAAAACCCATGGGATGGACAGGTAAGAGGCGAAATGCAGATTTTATGTCAGCTTTTGCCATTAAGGATGATTTGCCATATTGCCTTAGCAGAACAATGCTTCGTCAAAGGAAGTATAAGATACAGATGATTCGAATTCTGCTATTTCATCATTCAAAGAATTACCATGGGGGAAGGATAAATGATGAATCAAACTAAAGGAACCCGGCTCCTTTTTTGGAACCAGACCTAAAGGGGATAAACTGAACTTTTTAAAGCGGGGAGAAGAAAAAGGACCTGCTATTCTGCCCTCTTGTAATTCTTTGGAAATCTTTTCCCTAACTATGCCAGTGTGCGCAAGGACAGAACATAAATATTTAACTGGAGGACAACCCTGACCTACAAAAGAAGAGGCTACAAAACCAAACTGGAATCCTTTATAAAGTAGATCCGCCATCTTGCGGTCTGGGTATTATTCTAGCCGGGGCAACATTTTTGACAGCCTCACTGGCGTCCATGATTATTGCATTAATGTCTCTGACTGAATTGTGCTAGAGGATTTTTTAATACAGCGGGATGCTGGGTGGATGCCTGCACAGAATGAGCATTCGTGCTTGTACCTGCAATTAGATAAGAATCTGCATTGGGAATCATTATATGAGAAGCATACTCCCTTACGAAAAAGTAGACTGGGTATTCACTGGGGCTTTCAATGAATATTGAGGTCTATGTGGCAGCATAAGGTTCAACCATAGCCCTACGTCCTTAACCCCCCAGCGGAGGGATGGGTGAACTGAGAGCTTTTGTCCAAAGCTCCCGTCATAGCTGAACCACGAAATGCCTCCAAAATGGATTGGCTCCTCACTTGACATGCCCGCAGAAGCTAGCTGAGGTGATTCCTTTCTGGCTCTGTTTGAGGAGCGTGACCTTTCCTTTTTAAAATCACCTCTGGCAGGAGAAGAGGGAGAATCCTCCCTTCTCAACCTCTTTCCCCTGATACCTCTTCGACCTCTTCTTTGGGCAGTAGAGGGAGCTTGAAGACTGCCATTTTCCAGGCTATTTTCCACAGGCACAGACAGGGCATGCTCCATTTCAGTTTAAGCTGATAACAACGGAACTACCTCTTCATCTAAACACCTCCTCAACCACTCTGCCCCTCCGCAGCCTTCAGCTTTTTGTATGAGACAGCACAGCAGGTCCTCCATGATACAGGTACAGCATCAGCATGGGGCTCTATCTTCAACGGGGGTCTCCTCAGGTGGCAAACAGAGCGGGAAAGCCGCCGGCTTTTATACCCTGCACCCGGCTCCAGCCCACCCGATTAGACCAATTTGGACCGTGTTGCTATGCTGCTCCAAACTCTGCTGTCTCCAAGAGCAACCTATAACAAGAATAGGGAGGGGAGGAGGGAACTGGGGGAGAGAGGCAGCCCTCTGTACTGCCCCATGGACCCCCCGCATAAGCGCTAGGGGCTTAGTCATTCTATGTACAGTACAGTCTACAGTACAATACTTCCAAATACCTCAAAACCACAAATATGGACTCCTGAGGTTGGTGCTGCAGCTGGTGATTGTACAGTAGGTTTACTGCACATTCTACATGTTGCACGGGGTATCCGCTTCTTCAGGAGCTTGTAACCTTTTTAGGCAAATAAGACACATAGTATAACATTAGAATTTCATACATGAGATATGTAACATTTAAAATAGTTATACCGTCATTTGGGACCAGCCCTCCATACGCATGTGTAATAAGCAATGAGTAGATGTAGGGACATGTCAGGTACAACAAAGTGGGAAAAAAATGTATAGAGTTCAACACTATAGAAGTGTTTGAGACAATAGCAATAGAGCTCTATGGTATGCATGCATCCAATAGGTCATACTGCTGCAATTGCAACAAAAAGATGTAAAGTCCCCAGAGACTACATCTCACAATGCTAGTTTTGGGCGTACTTACCTAGTAAAGGTGAGTAACTATAAAGCAATTGCAGCCTAGGCTCCCAGAGGTCAGAAAAATAGCAAGTGAGTAGAAAAAAAATCTTCAGAGAGGTGCAGTTGCACCTGTCATCTGAAAAGTGAGGGAGAAAGCTTAGGCTCCACTAGGTGGAGTGCTCTCTAGCCTTTCCCTATTTTCCGGCCTAGTCAAGTGTTGCTAGAGGTTTTACTTCCTGATTGTGACATGTTTAACCACTTGCCGACCGCCGATCGGCGATTGACGGCGACAAAGTGGCTCGTTCCCGCAAATCGCCGTCATACGACGGCGGCTGCGGGAACGTGTATAGTGAGCGCGCGCGCGCTGCCGGAGGCGCGCCCGCGCGCTCACTGTGTCCAGGGGGGGCCAGGGAGCGGGTGCGGCGGCTTCGATTGCCGCCGGCCACCCGCGATGCCCCCCCCGGAGCGAATGAGCGGAGGTCCGTGTATGTAAACACGGACCTCCGCTCTGTGTGAGGGGGAAGGGCTGTGATCACAGCCTTCCTTTACGTGAAGGCTGTGATAACTTCCCTTCCCCTGTTAGGGCATCCTCCATACAGTTAGAACACGCCCAGGGAACATAGTTAACCCTTAGCGCGCCCCCTGCAGGTTAACCCCTTCACTGCCAATGACATTTACACAGTAATCAGTGCATTTTTATAGCACTGATCGCTGTATAAATGCC
>BLSH010138023.1:223364-233532 GCA_018402905.1 Glandirana rugosa
AAATATGTGACCCTCCGTCAACTCTCCCACTCGAATGAGTGGGGTCCTACCTCCGAGTCCGTATCGTTACGTTCTGGAAGATTAGTCTATTCTAGAACCAGGATACTCGGTCTTTGGCACATGGAAGTGGTCTCCTCCAGTGTCCGTGACCTAGGAACCATAAAGTCAGAAGATCTGGGAAGAGTAGGTTTTTACTCTTGTTTCCGTTTCTCCGATCCTCAGGTTGTTTGTAAGACATGTCACCCCTAGCTTTCAAACCCGTGGGGTCCATTTTTAAACATAATTATACGTATTTCTTCGGTTCCTTTCTACCTTTTTAGAGGTTTTCCGTAGTTTAATGTCTACTCTGTAAGAATATTATACAGTTGTCTGCAGGGTGCCCAAACTTTTGAAGACACCATTTTTTTGTTTTCTGTAATTTTGAAAGTGTCAATGATGGAAATAAAATCTAACTTTTGTTGACATATTATAAGAATGTCTCATCTGTAATTTGATGCCTTTTGGAGATTTTTCCATCTTTCCTTGGCTTCTTTATGCATATTAATACAAATTTTTACCTGGGGTGCCCAAACTTTCGATCCCCACTGTACAGAATGTTTGTTGGACTCCTAGCCTCTTTGCCTTTGTTCTCATTTTTGGATGAGAAGGGTCTAGAAGACTGAAATACCAAGGATCCAGTGCCTGTGACCTCCTCTGGTGAAGGTACACGGTTTCTGGCTCATAGGACCAAGATCTTATCTGATTAGAAGGTCTTGCATTGCTATGCCTGAGCCTCCATCCTGGGGTGAGTAAGCTCACCCTCTCAACTGCCTCCCAGTGTATAAACTAATTTAACTACTTCGCACTGACAGTATGCAAATATGTGACCTCTCGGCGAGTGGATGCTGAGCAGCCACATATTTGCGTACCACAGTGCATGCACAGATGTTCTGAGAGCACGCTCCCGACACAATTACCAGTGATTAATGGAAAGCTCCCAATTGCTGCTTGCAGAGGTCACATGATCATAAACCCCGCCCCATCTCCCTTCATCAGAAACCCCTTAAAGGGCAAGGAGGCACCAGCACAAAGGGGTTAAGGGATAATCTGTGGACTCTGATGCAAGGTGGGCTTTGGTGAGCAGAGACCCTCTTATATCAGAGCTTCCCAGAAAACCCATTACATCAGAATTCTCCTTTACATCAGAGCCCCCTTAAATCAGGTTTCCCTTTTACATTATAGTAAACAAAGCTCCCTCCTTACAGTGTATGTGGAAATTCTTCAGACTCTAAGGGGGTTGTGGATTGTGATGTAAGGGGGGCTCTGTGGATTGTGATGTAAGGTGGGCTCTGTGGTCTTTAACATAAGGGAGCAGGGGGTGGAAGGAGCTCAAGATCTGCACAGTGACACTGTGATTAGAGAGAAAAGGTGGGGGGGGGTGTGATTGCTAGGGACACCGTAATGTGAAGGGGACACTGTGATATAAAGGGGACTACACTGTAATAATTACAGTGTCCCTGTACACAGCGCAGTCCCCTTTACATTACAGCAGTTTGGAGGACCGACTGTTAATAATCCAACTGACACCAACTGCCACCTGAACGCCTACAACGCCCCCCTCCCCCCCCCCCAGTCCCGGGAAAATTGGCTGCTCAATCTAAAATGCACGGGCCTATTTTTTGTCCCAGACTGGGCCTGATTAGGATATCATCAGGGTATAATAGCACACAGAGTAAAAATGTAGAACTTTTAACCTACATGGTTAAATGTAATAAGCATAGATATGTTGTAGGGAGTGCTAAGGTGTAGAGCACATTTTTGACACTTTCTGTTTTATGACAAAAAAAAGGAGTCAGGAAAAAGAATATTTTAATTTCACGTTATCAACAATACAAAGTAAAATAATCCAGATTTGTTATGACATCAGTAGAAAAACTTTTTCAGGTATGTTATACAATTACCTTTGGAGAAACCCTATGACAATGCCACATAGACAACTAGCCTTTTGTTGGCTACAGAATGTAGAGAGCTTCAATCTCTTGGTACAGAGGGGATAACACCAAAGAATACTGTGGAGGACAACAATATGACTGCAGACATGGATTTTCCAGGCAGCGGGGGATTTTAAATGACTAATGCCTTTGAGAGTATTGAATAATCCAATTTGTGGGCAGTAATTGATAACTGTCATTTCTATCTGTGGGTGTTTTACAGGATTATTAACTGGAGTAAGTCAGTATTATTAGCTACTGAGGAACTAAAATCCCATGAAATGTTTCTGGCGGTGACCGTATGGTATTTGGTCTCTGCCTGTGCTTTTCTGGTCGTATCAGTATGGTACCAATTGTGTCTCTCCGGTTGGGTTTCTGGTAGTGTCAGTAAAGTATTGTTTACAGTGTTTTTCTCCAGACTTGTTTGTGGCAGTATAGGTGTGCGCACAGGGTGTGCCAGGTGTGCCCACAGATTACCTATGCAGCACAGATTCCCACTACTACCCTGCCCTTCCCCCAGCAATTTACTGGCCCCTTCTCTTTCTGAATAAAAACAGTAAGCGATCGGTAGTGTGTGTTTGAGCTTTGGGTTATACACCCTAATGCAATAGGCTGTGCACACCTATGTGTGGCAGTGTTAGTACAGTACTGATTGAGTCTCCCCAGATGGATTAGTGGAAGTGTCAGTACAGTACTGATTGAGCCTCTTCAGTTATGTTTCTGTTAGTATCATTACAATACTGACTGTGTCTCTCTGGTCGGGTTTTCTGGTAGTGTAAGTACAGTACTGATTGCATCTCTGTGGACATGTACAGGGCCGTCTTTAACACAGGGAAAAAGGAGCAGCTGCCTGGGCCCAGTCATTGTTGCGGGGCCCAAAGCAGCTGAGCTGCCCCTTGAGACTGCATTGCCCACAAATAGTTGATAAGTGGATTTGGCTATCAATGACTGTTGGGGGTGCTGGTGATTGGGTGTTATGTCTGCAGCCTGTGTGGTGATTGGCCAGCTCATTAAGGCAAACCTTCTACGGGGAGAGCATCTGTTATTCACACCGACTCCTTTCCCTCACCATGTCCAACATGCCACAGACCATAGGCCTGATGAAGAACTTCTCCACCAGAGGGTTCAGCAGGGTGTATCTGGTATTTGCCTGACATCTTCTGGACACTATCAAGGTGACCCCACTGGGGGGCAATGCAGGGGTCTGTGGAGGGAGGGGGTCCTGTGTAATGAAGGGGGCAGTATGAGGGAGGGGAGTCCTATGTACTGATAAGGGTAGTATGGGGAGAGGGTCCTGTGTAATGATGGCGGTAGTATGGGGGAGGGAGCCCTGTGTAATGATGGTGGTAGTATGGAGGAGGGGGTCCTGTGTAATGATCGGGGGTAGCATAGGGGAGGGGTCCTGTGTAATGATGGGAGTAGTATGGGGGAGGGGGTCCTGTGTAATGCGAGAGCAAAATTACATGGGGGCCCCAATAATTTTGTTTGCCCTGGGTCAAATCAATATTAAAGTTGGCCCTGGACATGTATTTGGTGGAGTCAATAAAAAATGCATACATGAAGACCAGTTCAACGGCTTAGGTTTTCATTAAGGCTTTGCAGAAGAGCACCATTCCTCTCGAGTTCCATTTGTGCACAGTTTGACCAAAGAACCCCTGCTTTGCTCAGGAGAACTATTCCTAAGCCAATGCAGCCACTGTTTTCTCCTATATGCAGATGATCTAATCTAAAACAATTATATGTATTAAGACATTTATAACAATCATCAATGAGATTCAAACCAGTGTTAATTTTGGCAGCAAATTCCGATTTAGTTTTAGTCATAAGCCTCGTACACATGGTGAAAACGGTCATACAACCGCTTGTTGTACGATCATCCGACCGTTAGTACGCGCGATTAGAACAGCAGATGTGTGACGGTCGTACAACAGAAGTTGGATGAACAAACTAGAAAACTTTTGTTGTACAACAAGCGGTCGTACGACTGTTGTACCGTGTGTACAAAAAAGTTGGTCAAACAAGTTGTACGTGCAAAACACACATGCTCAGAAGTCAGGAACGCCCAGACGTGTCCGTTCGTGTAAACCTACGTTCCTATTTCACAAATCGCATTCACCCGAACTTCCTCTTTATAAGCTCGTAACACATCACCACGTTAGGCTTGGTCGTACGATTGCTTAGTGCCCGTCAGTATGGGAGACACAACAGCCAACATATGATTTTGGACGTCCGGTCGTACGACCGTTGCATCGTGTGTACGAGGCTTTAGTCTTTTTACTAAAATGCCATTTTGTCTTCTGCAATTGTTTTACTTTTAGTCGTATTTATTCAACTAAATCTGCAGTACATTTTAGTTGACTAAAATCGAATAGGTTTAGTTAAATTGTAATACATTATTTAAGCATTTCCCTAGAACTTCCAAACGTATTATACACTCCTGGAGTAAAATATTCTAATATGTTATTATTTATGGTATTAAGGTTTGAACAAACTCACAGATACAGATTTAGCTGCTCTGGATGGTCTGAGGAGCCCTGTAATGCACAGTGCTCTGGACGGTGGTCTGAGGAGGCCTGTAATGGTGCACAGTGCTCTGGTGGTGGTGTACTCACAGTTTTCCTGCATGTTACTCCTGGTTATAGCTGCAGTCCCTTAGACTACTATTTGGTTGCACATTTTTGTAGGGTTTTCTGAAAGTGCACCAAAGATGTAGCATGCAGGACATTTGGTGTGCTTTCAGAAAATGTGGCAAAAATGTGCAACCTAATAGTAGTTTATGGGACTGCAGCTATAACCGGGAGTAACCTGCAGGAAAACTGCGAGTACACCACCACTGCAGCCATACCACAGCATACCAGTGTGAACCCAAAGGGTTGTTCACACTTGCAGCAGGCACTGTCACTCCACTGAAAAGTGATCCATGCTCCGGTCACTTTTCGGAGACATTTGACAGGCAGTGAGGAGTTGATATCACATTTCCTCACTGCCTGTTTTAACCTCCTAAATGCCAATCCCTCAAGGTAATGGTATGGTGAGCCCACTTAAATGCACATAGATAGAACCAAGTACTGTTATAGCCTGAAGAAACAAAGCTCTACGCTTGCAGTTAAGGAAAGGTTCTGCTGGGGGACAACATAAGAAAGAGGAGGAGGGAGAGATTTGGGAGAGTTCTAATTTTAGAATGACCACGTTATCTGCTGGAGTGCATGGCTAGGTCACTCACTGATTAGATTTATCCAGTTTGGCTCCTGAGCATTTTTTTTAATTTGTTGCATACATGTAAAAATCTTAATTTTTGGCAATAATATTACCACCAAAACATTATATATTTTCTGAAAACAGAGGCTCTGTAGAATAAAAAGGTGACCGTTGCAAATTTTTGTTTCACATGATATTTGTGCAACTGTTTATTAAATGCGAATTTTCTGGAAAAAATTTAAAAAAAATGAATTTTAGTGCAAGACCACACCATAGAATACCCATTTTGGTTAAAATATAAAAGATGAGGTTGCATTGAGTAAATAGATACCAAACATTAAATGTCTTAAAATTGTGTGTGCCTTTACAGCTCATCAATTTAGCACTAGGAGCTCTTGTGCTAGAATTATTGTTCTCACTCTGGCGTTTGGGGCGGTATGTCACCCCTGTGGTGCAACCGTGGTTTACATATACCTGCGCACCTTGGGCTTGCATTTGCGTTTGTGCAGGTGTGCGGGGCAACAGGGGTTTCGGCAATTTGTTTTTTTATATATATTTTATTATAATTTTATTTTTTATTTAACTTTTTTCTTTTATTTTTTAAATTATTTTTACTTGATTACTATCACAAGTATGTGATAGCATTGTGCAGGTGACAGGTACTCTTTATGGAGACATTAGGGGTCTGATAGACCCCAATGTCTCCGCTGCCCTTCACACCATCTATCCAAGCACAGATCGGCTTGGTTAGATGTGTCTCCTGGCTGTCCTGGCCAGGAAAGTGTGCATCTAAAATCAGAAGTGACATCACTTCCGGATTCATTGTTTGCATGTGAGATTGAGGCATGGCTTTGCCGCCGTCTCACTGCTACATAGTAAACGAAGTTGAAAAAAGACACAAGTCCATCAAGTCCAACCTATATGTGTGTTTTTAATGTCAGTATTAAATTGTATACCCCTCGATGTTGTGGTCCCTTAGGTGTGCATCTAATAGTTTTTTGAAATTATCTAGACTCCCAGCAGAGACTACTGCTTGTGGAAGAGAATTCCACATCCTCACTGCTCTTACCGTAAAGAACCCTATACGCTTTTTAAGGTTAAACCGCCTTTCTTCTATTTTTAGTGAATGGCCGCGTGTCTTTGTGTGCTCCCTTGCACGGAATAGTTTTGTACCTACTGTGGGGTTACCAGTACAGTATTTGTACATTGAAATCATATCCCCTCTCTAGCGTCTCTTCTCCAGAGAGAATAAGTTCAGTGCTTGTAATCTTTCCTGATAACTAAGGTCCTCCAATCCCTTAATAAGCTTTGTGGCCCTTCTTTGTTCCCTTTTCAATACCAGGACATCCTTCCTGAGAACTGGTGCCCAGAACTGGACAGCATATTCCAGGTGCGGCCTCACCAGAGACTTGTATAGTGGGAGAATTATTGATTTATCCCTGGAGTTGATCCCTTTCCTGATGCATGCCAACACATTGTTAGCTTTGCTTTCAGCAGCTTGGCATTGCATGCCACTGCTGAACCTGTTCTCCACTAGGACCCCTAGGTCTTTTTCCATCTAGGACCCCTAGGTCTTTTTCCATCCTAGATTCCCCCAGAGGCTCTCCCCCTAGTGAGTAGTTTGCTTTCTTGTTCTTGGTACCCAAATGCATTATCTTACATTTTTCTACGTTAAATCTCATTTGCCACTTGTCTGCCCACCCCATTCATTTATTCAGATCTTCTTGCAAGGTTTCCACATCCTATGGAGAGTTTATTGCTCTGCTCAGCTTGGTATCATCCGCAAATATTGAGATTGAGCTGTTCACCCCATCCTCCAAGTCGTTTATGAATGAATTGAATAGAATTGGTCCCAGGACAGAACCTTGGGGAACACCACTTTCTACACCAGACCATTCTGAGTACTCCCCATTTATCACCACCCTCTGGACTCACCCTTGTAGCCAATTTTCAATCCAGGTGCTCACCCTATGATCCATGTTAAGGGACCTTAGTTTGTACAGTAAACGTTTATGGGGAACTGTATCAAATGCTTTCGCAAAATCCAGATACACCACGTCTACAGGCCTTCCCTTATCTAGATGGCAGCTCACCTCCTCATAGAAGGTTAATAGATTGGTTTGGCAAGAACAATCCTTCATGAACCCATGTTGATTACCACTAATGATACCGTTCTAGTTACAATAATCTTGTATGTAATCCCTTATTATTCCCTCCAAGAGCTTGCCAATTATTGATGTTAAGGTAACTGGTCTGTAGTTCCCAGGGATATATCTTGGTCCTTTTTTATATATTGGTACTACATTGGCTTTCTTCCAATTAGCTGGTATTATACCAGTCAGAAAACTGCTCTTAAAGATTAGGTACAAGGGTCTGGCAATAACTTGGCTAAGTTCCTTAAGGACCCTCGGGTGTAAGCCATCTGGTCCCGGTGACTTATTAGTGTTCAGTTTTTCAAGCCTATTCCTGATTTTATCCTCAGGTAGCCATGAGGGTACTTCCTGTGACGTGCCGTGAGGATCAGCATCGTAGTTCTGAATAATTGAGCCCCCCTTTCCTTCGTGAATACTGAGTAGAAAAATTAGTTTAACACCTTTGCCATTTGTCCATCCTTTGCAACCAGATTAACTTCATCATTCTTTATGGGGCCAATATGATCTGACCTCCCTCTCTTACTGTTTATATACTTAAAGAATTTCTTGGGATTCTTTTTACTCTCCTCTGCTGTGCGTCTTTCATGTTCTATCTTAGCTGCTCTGATTGCCCCTTTGCATTCCTTATTGCGTGTTTTATAAATATGAAAATCTGGTAGGGACCCCTCAGCCTTGTATTTTTTGAAGGCCTCCTCCTTTGCTTTTATGTGTGCCTTTACGTCAGAGTTAAGCCATCCTGGTCTTTGATTAGCTCTTTTAAATTTATTTCCCGTTGGGATACACTGGCTAATACCTTTGTTTAGTATGTTCTTGAAGCACTCCCATTTTTCCTCTGCATTCATTGTTCCTAGAATTTTATCCCAGCTAACATCTTGCAGCAAGGAGCGTAGTTTATGGAAGCGTCTTTGTATTCCCCTTATGTTTCTTATTTGTGTAATTTATACTGAAACTAATTGTCCTGTGATCGCTATTTCCTAGATTGCCCCTTACTTCCACGTCTGTGATCAGGTCTGTGTTGTTAGTGATCAGAAGGTCTAATAATCCTTTGGGAAATGGCCAGACTTAGCTGAATGTGCAGTACCTTCCTCCCAGTCAATATCTGGATAATTAAAATCCCCCATTATAATGACACTTCCCATCCTAGCCTCTATTCCAAATTGCGATAGGAGGTCCGCCTCCCCCTCCACCCTCTGATTTGGGGGCCTATAGCATATACCCAGTATTACTTTCCCCCTGGTATCCTCCCTTTGTAGCTCTAGCCATAAGGCTTCAACTTCCTCTCCAGATCCATTAATAATGTCATCTCTCACATTTATTGTTACGTCATTTTTTATATACAGGCATACCCCTCCCCCTTTTTTGCCCACCCTGTCCCTGCGATATAGGGAATACCCCTGGATGGTAGCCAGCGAATCATGAGAGCTGTTGAACCAAGTCTCCGAAATTCCCACAAAATCAAATACCTCCTCGTACAGTAGCAACTCTAGTTCTACTATCTTGTCTGCCAGACTCCTGGCATTAGTGAACAAGGCACGTAGTTTTGTCTGGACACCTACTGTTTCCTTGCTGGGTAATTCTCTTTTGCATATAGGATTTGTTACACTACTCACCTCGGATTTAAATTCCTTATTTGGCCTTTCACTCCTCCCACCAATACTACCCCCTTAACTCTGTTGCACTCTGGCTATTTCTAAGTCTGGACCCTCCCTCCCGTTGCCTAGTTTAAACACTTAACAACCGCCCTATAGACAAAAGACGTCTACAGGGCAGTTGCTTAACTCTGGGAGGACGTACATTGACGTCCTCCCAGAATCGCGCTTCCCGCGCGCCCCCTGGGGCGCACACACGGGAACATCCGTGAGCGTCGCGTCCAGGGGACCCGACCGATCAAGGATAGCGGTGAATGGCCGGCTTTTCTCTCTCCTCTCCACACCGATCGGTGCATTGCGAGAAGAGAGAGGAGGGAGAGAGGAGGTGCTGCAGCGCTGTGGGCGATGTGTAATGCCCACAGCGCTGCTAAGTGACACAATACACCCCCACCATCCATCCATTACCCACCCAGCCATCCACCCCCCACCCATCCTCACCCAATCCATACTCACCCACCCATCCTCACCCAATCCATGCTCACCCACCCATCCTCACCCAATCCATGCTCACCCACCCATCCTCATCCAATCCATGCTCACCCACCCATCCTCATCCAATCCATGCTCACCCATCCACCCATCCTCACCCATCCACCTATGCATGCTCATCCATGCTCACCCAGCCATCCATCCATGCCCACCCACCCAGCCGTGCTCACCCATCCATCCATGCTCACCCACCCAGCCGTGCTCACCCATCCATGCTCACCCATCCATCCATCCTCACCCATCCATGCTCACCCACCCAGCCATGCTCACCCACCCATCCGTGCTCATCCATCCATGCTCACCCACCCAGCCGTGCTCACCCATCCATCCATCCATGCTCACCCATCCATGCTCACTCATCCATCTATCCATGCTCACCCACCCAGCCATCCATCCATGCTCACCCACCCAGCCGTGCTCACCCAGCCATCCATCCATGCTCACCCAGCCATCCATCCATGCTCATCCACCCAGCCGTGCTCACCCAGCCATCCATCCATGCTCACCCACCCAGCCGTGCTCACCCATCCATCCATCCATGCTCACCCATCTATGCTCATCCAGCCATCCATCCATGCTCACCCATTCGGGCTCACCCACCCATCCGTGCTCACCCACCCATCCGTGGCTCATCCATCCCCATCCATGGCTCATTTGTGCCTCATTCATGCTCATCCATACCACATCAGTTCTCATCCATGACACATCC
>BLSH010138023.1:234462-262218 GCA_018402905.1 Glandirana rugosa
TCGCCATACTCGGGAGAAGTAGCAGAATATATTTTGGGGTGTCATTTTTTCTAGGTACATGTTGTGTGTTAGAAATATTGTATAAATTTACAACTTTGTGTAAAAAAAAAATCGTTTTCATTTTCTTTCCACATTTTCCAAAAACTTGTGGAAAAAATGACATGTTCAAAAGACTCATTATGCCTCCTAGAATATACGTTGGGGTGTTTGCTTTCCAAAATGGAGTAATTTTTTGGGCGTTTCCATTGTCCGGGTGCTCCAGGACCTTCAAAAGTGCAAGAGGTAGTCAAGAAATTATGTGTGTAATTTATGCTCCTAGAATGCCTGATGGCGCTCCCTACATGTTGGGCCTCTGTATGTGGTCAGGCTGTGTAAAAGACTCACATATGTGGTTTCGCCATACTCAGGAGGAGTAGTAGAATGTGTTTTGGGGTGTAATTTGTGATATGCATATGCTGGGTATGAGAAATAACCCGTTAACATATGACAATTTTGGGGGGAAAAAAAAATCTTCATTTTGCAAAGAATTGTGGGAAAAAATTACAACTTCAAAAAATTCACCATAACCCTTACTAAATGCCTTGGAATGTCTACTTTCCAAGAAGGGATAATTTGGGGGGTATTTGTACTTTCCCGGCTTGTTAGGGTCTCAGGAAATGAGATAGGCCATCAGTACATCAGGTGTGATCAATATTCAGTGATTGGCACCATAGCTTGTAGACTCTATAACTTTCACACAGACCAAATAATATACACTAATTTTTTTTTTACCAAAGATATGTAGCAGTATAAATTTAGGCCAAAATTTATGAAGAAAAATTACTAATTTGCAAAATTTTATAACAGAAATGAAGAAAAATTCATTTTTTTACAAAATTTTCGGTCTTTTTTTAATTCTAGCACAAAAAATAAAAAATCCAGCAGTGATTAAATACCACCAAAAGAAAGCTCTATTTGTGTGAAAAAAAGTAAGCAAATTTCATATGGGTACAGTGTTGCATGACTGAGTAATTGTCATTCAAAATGTGAGAGCACTGAAAGCTGAAAATTGGTCTGGTTGTTTAGGGGTTTAAGTGCCCAGTTGTCAAGTGGTTAAAAGCCCCTCTAACTTTTTGGCCATCCTCATTCCCAGCCGGTCGGCACCTTCCCCATTTAGGTGCAACCCATCCTTTCTATAGAGCCCGTAACCGATTGAGAAATCGGCCCAGTTCTCCAGGAACCCGAAACCCTCCTTTCTACACCAGCTCTTCTGCCACTTTTTGACTTCCCTAATCTCCCACTGCCTTTCTGGTGTGGCTCGAGGTACTGGTAGTATTTCTGAGAATACTACCTTGGAGGTCCTAAGCCTCAATTTTGCTCCTAGGTCCCTGAAATCTTTTTTTTAGGACATTCCACCTACCTCGAACTTTGTCATTGGTGCCAAAATGCACCATGACAGCCGGGTCTTCCCCAGTCCCTCCCAGCAATCTATCCACCCGATCTGTGATGTTCCGAACCCGAGTGCCTGGTAAACAGCATACAGCTCGGTGCTTCAGGTCTTTGTGACAGATTGGCCTCTCTGTGTTTCTAAGAATTGAGTCCCCTACCACCACAATCTGTCTTTCCTTTCCACTGGCTTCATCCCCACCCTCGCTAGAGGAGTTACTCCCCTGGCAGCTAGGGGCGCCACTCTGCTCCAGCGATGCTGATTCCTGGCTGGTTTCCGCAATGTCACACAACGGGGTGTACCTATTGGGATGCTCCATCCCAGGATCAGCCTCTCTGACTCTTTCCCTTCTACCCTTCCTAACTGTCACCCAACTACTCTGTTCTGGTGCCTGCACCTCTATGTCTCCACCCGCCTCTGTGCTGGCCCCTGCCGGCACCTGCCGAGTACGATCCCAACTCTTCTTAAGTATGGAGAGTCATCTCAGTGTTGACAGCTGCTTCCTTAGATTCAGAACCTGGGTTTGCAGGTAAACAACGTTCTTAGATTTCGTACAGCAGTATTCGCCCTCGATCGCATGATCAATGAACGCATACATGCGACAAGATGTACACTGAGTCGCTTCTTCACACCCGCCGGGCATCGTACCTATTGATTTAGTGGGGACTGGGAATTATGCCCTATCCAATTAACTAACCACTGGCTGCCTGCCTCTAATACTCACAGTACACGTGTCCTCACAGCACTCGGTACTCACACCACACTCCGGTACTCACGCCACACTTGGGTATTCACAGAACACCCAGGTACTCACACTATATTACTCAGGTATTCACCCAATACTCAGGTACCCACACCCTATGCTCAGGTACTCACACTATATTACTCGGGTACTCACCCAATGCTCAGGCACTCACCTGATTTCCCTGGTACTTAGTATGCTCAGGTACTCACCACTCAGGTATTCACAGAATACTCAGTACTCCTACTCAGGTACTCGCTATACTCAGGTTCACACAGAATATTCAGGCACTCACTATACTCCCTGCTCAGGTACTCCCAGAATACTCAGGTAATCACGAACACTCAGGCACTCACTACTCAGGTAATCACAGAATACTCAGGTGCTCACTACTCAGGCACTCACAGAATACTCAGGTACTCGTTATTCAGGCAATCACAGAATACTCAGGTACTCACCACTCAGGTAATCATGGAATACTCAGGCTCTCACAGAATACTCAGGTAGTCCCTACTCAGGTACTCACAGAATACTCAAGTACTCAGAATACCCAGGTACTCACCACTCAGGTACTCATAAAATACGCAGGCCCTTGCCACTCAGGTACTCCCAGAATACTCAGGTACCTCCCCTTGAAGTCTGACACTTTGCAGGAATCAGTCAGTTGCCTTCAGTCCTGCCGCTGTCCCTCCTGTCTGTCACCCTCCCTCTACGGTCCACAGAAACACTCACCTGCTGCCTCTATCAGCTTGCTGCCTCCCGGTCCCTCTTGCCGCCCCTCTTGATCATGAGGGTCCGGTCTACCCGTTTTGCCGCTGCTCGGTCATGGGGGCGGGGTCCGCTGCTCCCGCTCTGCCGCCGCTCGGTCACGGGGGGGGGGTCCGCCGCTCCCGCTCTGCCTCCGCTCAGTCACGGGGGGGTCAGTCGCTCCTGCTCTGCCGCCGCCCGGTCATGGGGGGGTGAGTCCTTGAGTCACCAAAACTCAGCCCACACACACGCTGCTTCAGCCCCTGCCTTTTCGCGCCAAAACTGTCAGCACAAACTGACAGCACCACCAGTAGCTGCAATCTCTTTCCCCCAGACGGCGGATGTGATACGGAGCTACCAGATCACTGTCAGGGCCCAGACACACCTGAGAATTTTGTAGCTTGAATATGCCTGAAGCATGAAGCTACAGAACGCTGGAGGGGAAAAAAAAACAATGATTCTCTATGGAGATGGTTCACATCTCCACTCAAAAACGCCTGAAGCCAAACGCCCTAAGCTCAAACTAGTCCCGGAGGTATTTTTGTCGTGCGAATCGGGCATATTCCGGCGTTTCTGAAACTTTTCTATTGCCATAGAATTAATGGAAAAGCGTCAAACACGTGTATTAGCGCAACATCGGCGTTTGCAAACACCCGATGTCGCGCTACAAAACGCACAACAAAAAGCTTCAAAAACACCCAAGAACGTGTCGCTCAGGTGTGAATGCAGCCTCAATTTGAAGCCGTTTGCCGTCTCTATAAAACCCACACAGGCTGATGGCTGCTACTGCAGCTATCAGCTTGTGTTTAATGGTTCACTCTTTGGATGTACATAGTATGTCCAAAGAGCTTAACTGGTTAAGGTGATGAAGAAGGGGGGATATGTGGGACTTTAAATGAGGCAGCCCCCCTTCCCTCCCCTCTCTTTTATCAAACATCAGTCTACATATATATGCACTTTATTGCAGATACAAGTATATGTACTCTGCATTGGCTCCTGATTAGTGGAAAGAACCCATGAAATGCGTAGAGCCCATTTTCGTTGTTCATCTGATCAATCACTTGCCTTTACAATCCATCAATGCATTTCCTTATATCATGTAGAGAGGTCTAGGTCACTAACCAACACCACCCATACCACGGTGGTGCGGCAATATGTATTAGACATGTGCACTGCCAAAAAATTTGTTCATTTTCGTTTCATTCGTTTTTTGGGTCATTCATTATGATCAAAATTCTGGAAATTCGAAAATGTGGAAATTCGAAAATAAGTACGAAAATCCAAAAATTTGAAAATCCTAAAAAATTACTAACTAATAATAAATATTAAATTATAGGTATTGGAATTTCCTTTCAAATTTGTTAGTGAACGTAACGAATATGAATTTATCCAAAGTTACGAATTATCCAAAATAACAAATGCCACATCTAAACGAATGGAACGCAACAAATTAATAATAATAAATAATAATAATAAAAAGTTTTTATTATTATTATTTATTATTCTTAATTCATTATGTTCCATTCCTTTAGATGCAGCATTCGTTATTTCGGATAATTCATAACTTCAGATAAATTCGTATTCATTACTTTCACTAACAGCCAAATTTGAAAGGAAATTCTAATACCTATTATTTATATTTACTAGTTAGAAATAGTTATTATTAGTTAGTTAGTTGGTTAGTATTTCAGATTTTCTAATTTTTCGGGTTTTCAAAATTATTTTAGTTTTTTTTGAATTTTCGGATTCTCATCCGAATTTTTGATTTTCCGGATTTGTTGAATTTCCAAATTTTCAGATTTTCACACTTTCAAATTTTCGAAAATTTTGTATTTTCGAATTTTGTTTTTTCGTATTTATGAATTTTCTGAAAAATTCATCCAACGGGTTTTCGTTAATTCAAATATTTCCAAATTTCAAAAAATTGTCAAATTTCATTGAAAAACGAATTTAGAACGAAATGAATTGCACATGTCTAATATGTATGTACTCTATATACATGTATAATGTGTTACTAAGTAGCAAATTTATTTATTCACTGTATTTTGTTATGATTCAACATGTGTATATGTACCAATAAACATGATATTATACATTGATTGTTATAATCCTTATAACCATGTCCTTCATTTACAGTCCCAAATTTCCCTCCTCTTTTTTATGGTTAAGGTGATATTCATGAGTTATTTAGTTCAGTGATACTGCTGCATGGATCAACATTTTATGGGGAGGGATTCTCTTGTTTGTAAGAGTAGAACTTTCTAGTATACTGTCAAACACATTATCAGGGGACAGTACTGGTGGAGGTACTTCACAGCTATAGATTTTAAACAGGGCTTTGTATCAGCAGGTACCCGGTGAATTTTGATCCATTCATGGGCAGGCTGGTTGTACTGAAGTCGATCTAAATATTAACTTCAGTACAATCAGCCTGTCTGATTTTTCTTATGTGATCATTGCTGGCGGCTATAGCTGCCTGCAGTGATCATTGTATCCTGATGGTGGGTAAACCTCCCGCTGTCAGAATACAATAGCACAGCAGAAGGGACTCCCCCATCAATACTGATTGTGTTGATGGGGGAATCAATCATTTTTTTTTCCTTCAAGTCAAGGTTGAAGAAAAGATAATTGCATAATCTATGGCTTGCTTTAGACTAGGGGTCACCAAACTTTCTAAATAAAGGGCCAGTTTACTGTCCTTCAAACCTTTGGGGGAGCTGGGCTGTGGCAAGTGGAAGTAGAAAATGGCTTGGTGTCAGTGGGAGGAACAGTGCCCCATCTTTGTTGTCAGTGGGAGGAATAGCGCCCCATCATCGGTGTCAGTGGGAGGAATAGTGCATCATTGTTTGTATCAGTGGGGGGGGATAGTGCCCCTTCATAAGTGTCAGTGAAAGGAATAGTGACCCATCATTGGTATCAGTGGGAGGAATAATGCCCCATCATTGGTATCAGTGGGAGGAATAGTGTCCCGTTGTTGGTATCAGTGGGGGGGGGGGGTAGTGCCCCTCCATAAGTGTCAGTGAAAGGAATAGTGTCCCATCATTGGTGTTGGTGGGAGGAATAGTGCCTCATTGTTGGTATCAGTAGGAGGAATAGAGTGGCAGGAACTATACCCCACTGTTGCTGACTGTGGGAGGAATATTGCCCCAAGGTTTGGAAAAAAGGAAGCAAAGAGCCCCCAGGGCATCAGTGCGGAGACCACTGCTTTAAACTATAAATACAAAATCCTGCAGAACCTCCCACCACAAATTAAAATAATAGTCTGGGCATAATTCCCATCGCTGAGAAGAAACTTTTAGGAAAGTTTTTTTTCCCACTGGCACTTTAACAACTGCAGTGTCACTAAAAGAATTTCTATAATTTTTGTTTTTAAGAATTCAGTTTATTTTCACCACTAAAATCTGATTAGTACTTTTAGGAAGAACGGTGGCTCCTGTTTCAGTGTAATGGCAAAAGTTATGACCAGGTAATTACAATGCTTTGTCTCAGCTTGAAACCCCAACCCATGTTGTAAAAGCTTTCCTTACTGATTTCCAGGCTAAAATGTGGAGGCGAGATGAAATATCTGTCTGTCCCTTCTTTGTAATCGGAGATGAGCAGTTCAGTCTGTGGTTTCACAATACATTCTTGGCCTCTTTTGTTCATCAAATATTTGAACAATTACAGAGAAGCCTAGTTTTTGAGTTTCAGTAAAATGGTATAATGAGGTCAACAAATACTAAGAGCCCCTTCACACCATTGTGATGTTGGCACTTTAAACAGACACTATGCACATTTAGGACAGAGTGACTGTGAGTTGAAGTGTATTTCCACAAATCAGGATAACACCTACTTTATATTTGTTACATGTTCTCATTCACATAGGACAAAAAAAAAATCCTGCTTACATTTTGCTTGCTCTTTTCCAAAAACTCAAATTGAAGTTTTCCCCTGCTATGTCATGTTGAGCAAGGGGCTGGGGAGTTAATGGTTACCATTATTAACCCTATCTGTACTCTGTCAGCAGATCTCATCATCGGTTGTAAACTAAATTTGAACACTTAATTGGCTTCTGCAAGGTATGTGAAGGAGAGGAAACTCAGCCGTCCCCCATCTTTGTTTGGGAAAAACTCACTTTGAAGTTTTTGTATGTGTGTTTCTGTAATTATATTGTGCCGAATACCTTCATTACAGCGCCAATTGGCATTCAACTGACCTCCCGCTGCTCTCCTCCTCTTCTCCCGGCTGTCAGCGGGGGATCTCGGTCCCTCCCTCTGCAGTGCTCGGAGCGGGGAAGAGAGCTGCGGTGGGTCACTCAAGTGCCAAGCGGTGCTGTAACAAAGGTATTTGGCACAATTATATTACAGAAACACACACATTGTACATTATATAATACTGTAATAGAGTGAATTATAGGATTTACAACCATAATGCTACATGCTAATGACTCCTGGGCTGACAGGCTGGGAGGGAGAGGGGGAGAGAAGACAGGAGTCACAGGAACTGGCAAATACACATTGCACAATAAGACCTACCCCGAAAATAAGCCCTACTGTGTCTTCTATTGCCAAAATTAATAGAAGACACAGTCTTATTTTCAGGGAAACATGGTTGCACCAGCATGTATCACTGCACAAACCCCCCCCCCCCCATTAATAAAATTGCTAACCACATACTTTGGAGTGAATGAATGAATTACATTTAAAGTGCATGCACATTAGGATCACAAGTGCAATGCATAAAGAATTTGTACTAGTGCTGTGCAAGTGTCTATATGCACTATTCATACTCATTTAAACGGAAGTAACAGGAAAAAGGGCTGCAGTTGGGAGCACACGAGTCAAACATTGAGATGAGAATAAAAAAAAAAACCTTAGTTAGACTTACCGGTAACAATATTTCTGGGAGTTTTTCAGGACAGCACCTGGAGAGAGCTCAGCTCCACCCACTTTCCCAGGAAACACTGCAGTCAGTTTCTTTGAAGCGGAGTTCCACCCAAAAGTGGAACTTCCTCCTGTTGGATTCCTCTCCCACCTTAGGTGTCACATTTGGCACCTTTCGGGGAGAGGAGGGAGAGGATACCTGTCTTTGACAGGTGTCCCTTTCATCAACATCCAGGAACCCGGGCCACAGTCACTGACGTCAGCAGCCCGGCTCCCTCCTCCTCCTCCTTCGCCGCCTGCCAGTGAGAAAGCACAGTGGCGGCTCACGCATGCGCAGTAGGGACCCGGTGTGAAGCCGAAAGGCTCCACTGCCGGGTTCCCTTACTTTCAATCGGTGGCAGTGCCAACATCGCTAGACTCCAGGACAGGTAAGTGTCCTAAAGTTAAAATTCAGCAGCTACTATGTGTGTAGCTGCTGAGTTTTAATTTTTAAAGGCGCAGTTGCGGGCGGCGGACCTCCGCTTTATAGGCCAGTCACTTCCACCATGGCCTCAGTTGTTATCGAGTACCTCCAGCCATGATGAAATTATAGAAGCAAAACATAGCAATAACACAATCAAGGGAGGGTCATAGGTGCTGTCCAGAATGACTCCTAGAAATACTGTTACCGGTAAGTCTAACTAAGGTTTTCTCACCTCGTCTTTCAGGATAGCACCTGGAGATAAGAGAGTACTTACTCTAGAGTGGGACCACGGCCTGCAGGACTTTCCTACCGAACGATTGCTCTGCAACTGAGAGCAAAGCCATCCTGTAGTGGTGGGTGGAAGTGGAGAAACTCGTCCATGTGGCCGCTTTGCAGATTCAAGGATATTGCCACAGCAGGAGTTGAATGGGCCACTACCCCTGTGGGAGACTCTACTTCAGCAGCCTTAAAGCTTCTTTGATATCCATTCACAGCCATCTTCCTAAGGTATTTTTAGAGGCACCGCACCCTTTAAGCGGCCCTGAGAACAGAACAAACAGAGAATTAGATCTTCTGAATTCCCTTGTGACCTCGAGATAGTGTAACAGGCATCTTCTTATGTTTAGACTATGAAAACACCCTTTCCTTTAGACAGGATGGTGCTGGGCAAAAAGTTGGAAGAATTATTTCTTGTGATCTATGGAACACTGAGGAAACTTTTGGTAAAAATCCCGGGTCCGTCCTTATAACTACCCAGTCTGGAAAGAGAGTCACAAACGGTTCAATAATTGTCAGGACTTGCAGTTCACTGACCCTTCTAGATGAAGTAACCGCAACTAATAAGGTTCAAAGGGTTTTTTCGTCAAACCCTGTAACACCACCGATAAATCCCACTTAGGAAAAAAATCTTAAATGGTACTGGCCTAGCTCTGACAATGCCTTAAAATATGTAATGATCAGCGAGTCCTGAGATAATTGTCTCTCCAAAAAAACTGATAAAGCAGCCACCTGGACTCTCAATGTATTAAGAAGAAAACTCATCCAGGATACTTCACAATGCTTTATTAAACACCACGGTAACACCACGGTGACACCACAGGTACCAGCAATACAACCACGTTCGTAGACGCGTTTCACACAAGGGATCTATGCTTAATCATTACAATGGTTGCCAGTCCCGTTCGTGGTTAAGTACAGAACCAACCCCCCAATGGGGCGGGGGAAGATCCCACTCAACCAGGAGCAGGTGGGCACTCAGAATAACAGGGAAATTATTGCACTGTCAGTGCAGAGTGTGTGGCTATAGGGAATCAAATACCGTATCATCCAACACCTCCCAGCTCACACAAACCACACACAGGCCAATATAAATAAAATCGGTCAGGTGTGAACAGCAACCGCAGTGCAAGCGGCAGGTACCCTCACATAATATAGTGCAATTAAAATCATTGACAAGCAAATACATAAATGAACAAACAGATACAAAGATAAATGGGGGGGGGGGGGCCAATTCCCACATAGACTTGATCGAATACAAACCAATGCAAGATATACACATATACAAAAAGAGTACAGATAAAACCAAAAAACATCATATACAACCTTTTGTACATGACCACTACCAAAATATCTCTCATAGTCAATAGATAGCAAGTCAGATATCAGAAGTTTAGTTCAAACAAATAGGAGAGGGAGGAAGTGCAAAAGAGTTTCTAACACTAAAAACCAAAGTGTATGTGTGGACATGGAGTAGGGATGGAAATCCAGCATCTCATCAAATGCTTCAAGAGAGGATGAGGGGAAAAGAGAAGGGCACGGGAGTCCTACTGTAAAAACGCACATATTGATGGAATCAGTGGTAGTCAGACATCCTCACAAGGTGGAATAATAAGAGTAAACTGGGTTAACTCGCACCAACCAAGGACGAGCAAAACACAGTAAACCCCAGTGTGCACCACCAAAATGCCCACACAAAACACCACCGTCCGTACAAAATAGTCAAACAGTGATGTATAAAATACAACATGTATTGGTATCAATAAAATGATAGACGTATTAAACACTGGTATGGCTAAACATGTAAGGGACAGCGTGCTAAAATGTTGGGGACCAGTGCCCACCAGAGCAAAATCATGCCAATGTATTCCCTCCCCAAGTGCCAAATAAAGATCATCAGCCATATAAGTACATATAAGGAATTGGGGGCACTCAAGGGACACATGGGACAATGATATAGCACCAACTGAAGGCAATGCCCCGCAGGGACCGTAACAGACCCAATCCCCGACCAGGGGGGGGGGGGGGGCGGAAAGAAGGGGAGGGGGAGGATGGATGAAAACCATGTCGAGCATGGAGGGAGGTAGGGGCATCATTCATAATATAGAACATTAAATGTTCAGTAACGCACTAATATATAATGCATTAAACATGCAGTAACGCACTGATATATATATACTGTGTTAAACGTGCAGGAAGGTATTCAAATATGCTACATTAAACATGCAGTAATGCACTGAAATATACTGCATAAAACATGCAGTAACACACTGAAATATACTGCTTTAAACATACAGTAATGCACTGAAATATACTGCATGTTAAATGTGCAGTAACACAACTAAAAATAGTACATTAAATGTGCAGTAATGCACTCGTATATAATGCTTTAAACGTGCAGTAACACACTGATATTTACTGTATTAAACATGCAGTACCACACTGATACATACTGCATTAAACATGCAGTAACGCCCTCAAATATACTGCATTAAACGTGCAGTAACGCACTGAAATATACTGCTTTAAACATACAGTAATGCACTGAAATATACTGCATTAAACATGCAGTAACTCACAGATATATACTGCGTTAAATGTGCAGTAACACATGGATATACACTGTGTTAAATGTTCAGTAATGCAGCTAAAAATAGTACATTAAACGTGCAGTAATGCACTCATATATAATGCATTGTAAGTGTAGTAATGAACTGATAAATAATGCGTTAAATGTACAGTAACGCACTTTTATATACTGTGTTAAACACGCACTAACGCACTGAAATGTACTGCATTAAATGTGCAGTAATGCACTGAAATATACTGCGTTAAACATACAGTAACTCATTGGTATATACTGCATTAAACATACAGTAGCGCATTCAAATATACTGTGTTAAATGGGCAGTAGCGCACTAAAGTATACTGCATTTAACATGCAGTAACACACTGATATATACCGCATTAAATGTGCAGTAATACACGGATATATACTGCATTAAACGTGCAGTAATGCACCGAGATATACTGCATTAAACGTACAGTAACGCACTCAAATATACTGTGTTAAATGGGCAGTAGCGCACTCAAGTATACTGCATTAAACGTGCAGTAACACACTGATATATACTGCATTAAATGTGCATTAATGCACTGTTATTAACTGTGCTAAACTTGCAGTAACGCATTTAAATATACTATGTTAAAAGTGCAGTTACACACTGAAATATACTGCGTTAAACATGCAGTAATGCACTGAAATATACTGCTTTAAACGTGCAGTAATGCAGTGAAATATACTGTTTTAAACGTGCAGTAATGCACTGAAATTTGCTGCGTTAAACATGTAGTAACGCACTTAAATATACTGTGTTAAACGTGCAGTAACATACTAATTTATACTACATTAAACATGCAGTAATGCACTCAAATATACAGCGGTAAATGTGCAGTAACGCACTGATATATCCTGCATTAACCATGCAGTAATGCACTCAAAAATACTGCATTAAATGTGCAGTAATGCATTAAAATACACTGTGTCAAACATACAGTAACACACTGATATATACTGCGTTAAGCGTACAGTAACGCACTGAAATATACTACGTTAAACATGCAGTAACACACTGAAATATACTGCATTAAATGTGCAATAACGCATTGAAATATACTGCATTAAATGTGCAGTAATGCACTGAAATATACTGTGTTAAACAAAAAGTAAAGCACTGATTTATACTGCATTAAACATGCAGTAGTCCAATGAAATATACTGTGTTAAACACGCAGTAACACACTGATATATACTGCATTAAACATACAGTAATGCACTGAAATATACTGCATTAAACGTGCACTTTAATATACTGTGTTAAACGTGCAGTAACACACTCAAATATACGTCATTAAATGTGCACTAATGTAATGAAAAATACTGAATTAAACATGCAGTAATGTACTAACACATACTGCATTAAACGTACAGAAATGCACTGATATATACTGCGTTAAAATTGCAGTAACGCACTAATATACATTGTGTTAAACGTGCAGTAATGCACTGATATTTATACTGCATTAAATGTGCAGTAATGCACTGATATATATTGTGTTAAATGTGCAGTAACGCATGGATATATACTGCGTTAAACGTGCAGAAATGCACTGATAAAATACTAAGTTAAACTCACAGTAATGCACTAATATATGCTGGGTTAAACATACAGAAATGCACTGATATGTACTGCGTTAAACAAAAAGAAACATACTTATATATACTGCATTAAACATGCAGTAACGCACTGAAATATACTGTGTTACATGTACAGTAACGCACTGAAATGTACTGCATTAAATGTGCACTAACGTACTCAAATACTACTTTAAACATGCAGTAATGCACTGAAATATACTGCATTAAACATACAGTAACTTACGGATAAACGTGCAGTAACACACTCAAGTATACAGTGTTAAACATGCAGCAATGCACTAAAATATACTGCATTAAAAATGCAGTAACGCACTGAAATATACTGCCTGAAACGTGCAGTAATGCACTGAAATATACTGCCTGAAACGTGCAGTAATGCACTACTATACACTGTGTTAAACGTGCAGTAACGTACTGATATTTATACTCCATTAAACACGCAGTAACACACTGAAATATACTGTGTTACACATGCAGTAACGCACTGAAATATACTGCATTAAACGTGCACTAACGCATTGAAATACTACTTTAAACGTGCGGGCGTCTATTTCAGGCGGTGCCCTGGGTGGGTTGGAGCACGCTGGCCTCACTGCACATACAGTCATCACCAACTTGCCATCATTTACAGGTACATACCTCTGTTTTGTCACTCATCCTCTTTCTTCCATCCTCCCCTCTCTTTATAACTCATCCACCTCACTGGTTTCATCTACTCCACTCCTCCTCACCTTCCACGGTTTTTTACATCTATTCACCCTTTACCTTCCTTTTCCCACTCACTCCCATGGTCACCTACCACACACCACAGCTTTTGCTTTTATCCACATTGGCTCTCATGCCCCATATGGACACCTCCACCCGTGTGCTCCTTCTCACCCGGTGTGCCGCCGGTGTGGACCACCGTTGCCCCGGTTCTCCCCTCAGCTCCCGGGCTGCTCGGTTATGGCTGGCCTCCCCGTCTTGGCGATCCGCCGCTGGCGCACAGAAGCTGTAAGTCTCATTGTCTATTGTCATATGGGGGCTGCGTTGTCATCCCCCTATGCATATATTGCTACCATTTTTGTCAGTTGTTTATACATATACTCTATTATCTTTTTCAGACATGCTACGGTTTGCTTCTGATGAATGGCTTAAACTTGCCATGAAACGCATAGGGCTTTCATCGCCATGCATTATTCACCTGCTCTTGTCTATGGACAGCAATATCCTATTTACCCTCTCCCTAGGGTGCTAAGGGTCACAGGCCAGACTCTTATGTATTTGAGTCTTAAATCAGTTCTACCCAGATATGTACAATTATGCAATATTGATAGATTGGGGCGTTGTATTTATTCATGTCAATACTGGGATGTAATGATATTTTTACCAATGAAATTTGCATACGCAATGTCAATCATGTACTTTGATTATATGTCTACCAATACATTATGAATTTTATTATAATCCATCAATTCATCATCCCCCACCATTTTGCTTCATATAAAGTCCCACTCATCTTCCCCATCGTTTTTTACGCAATTTTATCAATACTTTAAACGTGCAGTAATGCACTGAAATATACTGCGTAAAACATGCAGTTACTTCTTGATTGCCCCCTGCACGTTAAACCCTTTACTGCCAATTACATTTACACAGTAATCACTGGCTATTTCAATTTCTGATCGCTGCATAAATATTATTGGTCCCAAAAAAGTGTCAAAAATGTCCGATCTGTCCACCGCACTATCGCAGTCCCAATAAAAATTGCACATCACCTCCATTACTAGTAAAAAAAAAAAAATGCCATAAATTAATTCTCATGGTTTGTAAACGCGGCAACTTTTGCGCAAACCAATCAATATAGACCGATTGCGATTTTTTTTTTTACCACAAATATGTAGAAGAATATATATCAGCCAAAACTGATGAATAAATTTGTTTTTATAAAAATTTTTTGGATATGTATTATAGCAAAAAAAAAATGTTTTTCTTTTTCAAAATTGTCGCTTTTTTTTGTTTATAGCGGTGATCAGAAGTGATGTAGAGGTGATCAAATCAAGGAAAGCTCTATTTGTGGGGAAAAAAGGACGTCAATATAATTTGGGAACAACATTGCATGACCGCGCAATTGTCAGTTAAAGCGACGCAGTGCCGAATCGCAAAAAGTGCTCTGGTCCTTAAGGGGGCAAATCCTCCGGGGCTGAAGTGGTTAAACGTGCAGTAATACACTGAACTATGCTGCCTTAAATGTGCAGTAACACACCTATACTTTATTAAACATGCAGTAGTGCACTGATATGTACTGAGTTAAATGTGCAGTAATGCACTCAAATATACTGTGTTAAACATGCAATAATGCACTAATATATACTGCATTAAACGTGCAGTAATGCACTGATCTATATGCGTTAAGCATACCCTGGCAGAATTTATGATTTCTTGGCCATTTTTCAGAGAATATGAATGATAACACAAAAACATTTCTTCCACTCATGGTTAGTGTTTGCCTGAAGCCATTTATTATTAATTAACTGTGTTTACTCTTTTTAAATCATACTGACAACATAAGCTACCCAAATTACCCTGATCAAAAGTTCACCTACCCTAGTGATTTTGGCCTGATAACATACACACAAGTTGACACAAAGGGGGTTTTAATGGCTATTAAAGGTAACCATCCTCACATGTGATCTGTTTGTTGTAATTAGTGTGTGCGTATAAAAGGTCAATGAGTTTTCAGACTCCTGACAGACCCTTCCATCTTTCATCCAGTGCTGCACTGATGGTTCTAGATTCTGAGTGCACTGATATATACTGCATTAAACATGCAGTAACGCACTCAAACATAGTATGTTAAATGTACAGTAATGCACTAAAATATACTGTGTTAAACATGCAGGAACACACTCAAATAAACTACATTGAGCGCGCAGTAACACACTGATATGTACTGCATTAAACGTGGGCTAACGCACTGAAATTTACTGCGTTAAAATGGCAGTAATGCACTGAAATATACTGCTTAACCACTTCCACACTGCGCGCTGTATATTTACGGCGGCAGTGTGGATGTTTACCGCGAATCACTGTAAAAAAGCGGCGATCTGCAGGTGGCCGCTAGGGGGCGCGTGCGCCCGCCGTACTCCTGAGGAGTGTGCCCGCAGCTCGGGCGGACCCGATGTCCAGCGGCGAGCCGCGATGAGTGGCCACAGCCAAAGAACGGGGAACCGCCGATGTAAACACGGCGGTTCCCCGCTCTGTTAGTGTGGGCATAGGAGATCTACTGACCCCTGTCACTGGGATCAGTTAGATCTCTTATGCCCAAGGTAGCCCAGCCCCCCCACAGTTAGAACACACCTAGGGAACACAGTTAACCCCTTCACTACACCCTGCAGGTTAACCCCTTCACTGCCAATGACATTTATACAGTAATCAGTGGACATTTACATTTCTGATCGCTGTATAAATGTCATTGGTCCCAAAAAAGTGTCAAAATGGTCCGACATTTTCGCCCCAATATCGCAGTGCCGCTAAAAATCGCAGATCGCTGCCATTACTAGTAAAAAATTTAAAAAAAATAAAAACCCCAGAAATTAATTCTCATCAGCCACTTTTGCGCAAACCAATCAATAAACGCAGTTTGCGATTTTTTTTACCAAAAATATGAGGAAGAATATAAATCGGCCAAAACTGATGAAAAAAAATGTTTCTTTATATATTTTTTTTTTTTGGATTTGTATTTTATCAAAAAGTAAGAAAAACAGTTTTTTTTTTGCAAAATTGTCGCTCTTTTTTTGTTTATAGCAGTGATCAGAAATGACGCAGAGGTGATCAAATACCACCAAAAGAAAGCTCTATTTGTGGGAAAAAAGGACGCAAATTTCGTTTGGGTACAACATCGCACGACCGTGCAATTGTCAGTTAAAGCGACGCAGTGCAGAAACGCAAAAAGTGCTCTGGTCAGGAAGGGGGTAAATCCTTCCGGAGCTGAAGTGGTTAAAACATGCATTAATGCACTGAAATATACTGCGTTAAATGTGCAGTAATGCACTGAAATATACGGCTTTATACATACAGTACTGCACTGAAATATACTGTGTTAAACATGCAGTAACTCACTGATGTATACTGCGTTACATGTGCAGTAACACACTCAAATATACTGTGTTAAATGTGCAGTAATGCACTGACATATACTGCATTAAATGTGCAGTTACACACTCAAATATACTGCGTTAAACATACAGTAAAGCACTAATATATACTGCATTAAACATGCAGTAAAGCACTAATATATACTGCATTAAACATGCAGTAATGCACTGAAATATGTTGCTTTAAATGTGCAGTAGTGCACTGATATATAGTGCATTAAACGTGCAGTAAAGCACTCAAACATAGTATGTTAAATGTGCAGTAATGCACTTAAACTACATTAAACATACAGTAACACACTGAAATATACTGCATTAAACGTGTGCTAATGCACTGAAATGTACTGCGTTAAAAGTGCAGTAATGCACTGAAATATACTGCTTAAAACGTGCAGTAATGCACTGAAATATACTGTGTTAAACATGCAGTAACTCACTAATATATACTGTGCTAAATGTGTAGTAACCCACTTATACTGTATTAAACATGCAGTACCGCAGTAACATATACTGCATTATATGCGCAGTAACGCACTCAAAAAGGGTACGTTAAATGTGCAGTGACGCACTCAAATAAACTATGTTAAACGTGCAGTAACACATTGAAATGTATTGCGTTAAACGCGCAGTAACGCACTGAAATATACTGCTTTAAACATGCAGTAAATCATTGATGTATACTGTAGTAAACATGCAGTACCGCACTGATACATACTGCGTTAAACATGCAGTAATCCACTCAAATATACTGTGTTAAACATGCAGTAATGCACTGAAATATACTGTGCTAAACGTGCAGTAACACACTCAAATATACTAAATTAAACGTGAACTTATGACCTAAGGGGGTGCATTAGGTGACCACGTGCATGGGTTCGCGGCCTCTTCCCCTCTTCCATGTTTGTTCTTCTAATAAATATGCATATATGCAGTTGCTGTTTGAGTGTTACTGTCTCTTTAAGAAATATTGCAGAAGTTATCTGTACAGGTACCGCCGGTCCAGGTAAGACATGTGACCGGCGGAAGATTCTGGAACTCACCTGGCCGGGTATATAAGGCTGCAGCTACCTGGGCCTCTTGCTGCTGGCTGGAAACTGATCCTGCAGGTCTGCCATGAAGATTATGATCAGAAGACTCCTGGAGCGGGCAGAGAGCGCTGGGGGAGAAGAGTGGATCCATTGGTGCCTGGCCATGGCGGATGAAGCAGACGAGCAGTGGGAGGAAGATGTGGAAGAGGCACCGGCGCTGCCAGGACCATCCAGCGTCTTTCAAGCCCCCCTTGCCGCAGGAGAACAGCAATTTCCAGCCCGCAGCCGTGCCATGGAACGCCCAGAACCTCCGATGGCCAAAGAGGAGGAACCCGTGCATCTGCAGGATGATGCCCGCACCGCCCCATCAGCTCTACGGAGTGGCGCGAAGTCCACGCGTGCTCTGTCTCCCTCTCCAGCAAGGCATGGCTATGGGAGAAGCCGTAGGCAGCGCCCAGCCCAGTCACAACAGGCCACGCCTCCAGCACAGATCCAGGCAGCCGAGGAACTGATGCAGACGCCAGTCAGGCACCCCTTGCAGGAGTCTGTGGCAACTGCACCTGCTGGCAGACAAGAAGGTATTTTAACCCCTGCCTTCCCTAATGTCTCTCTTCCCCAGTCTTTGCCTATGGGTTCACTGCCTTTGCTAGATTCATTGGTATCCTCTTTTTCAAGGATAGCAGAGGCAGTGGTTTCTCAGCAGGCTGCATTAAATTCCCATGTGTTACCTCCATCTCCTGTGTTACCCCCCTCTCAAGTATGGGCTCCTGGTAATTTTCCTGGGTTGCCTTCTTATAATGTAGCTGGAAAATCTTCTAATGTTGACATGTTTAACTATGCTGTACCCGAGACTTCATTTAGAGAGGTCCTGCCCTGTGAGATGTCCCCATTGGGATTTCACTTACCTGCCGGTGTAAAAGAAAAAATTTGGAGGGGGGAGTTTATTGACATCCTGTCATTAATGCCTTCTTCTAAAGAGTTTATTAAATTAGAGAAAAAAAATCGGAGGAAAAAGCGGAGGAGGAAAGGTCACCAGGACCTTTTTTAATTGGCTGCAAGCCTTTTGCATCTTCTCCAGCATAATGGGCGAGAAGTTTCCCGACTGCTGTTTTGGCCTTTTCCAGCATTTGGAAATAATTCTTGAGGCCTATAAATGTTTTGGTGGCCTTGGATGGTTTTATTATGACAAATCATTCCATCAAAAGATGGCCGTCTACCCTAATTTAAAATGGGGTATAAAAGATGTAGTCCTTTGGTTGAATTTGATTATCCCTCAGAAATCTTTGCCGCCCAAGCAAGCACCCTCTGCTGGTAATTCACAATCACCATACAGGAGAGGGTACTGTTTTGCTTATAATGAGAGTCAGGGTAAATTGGGTGCTTCTTGTCGCTATAAGCACGAATGTTCCTTCTGTACCGGCCCTAATCCTTTGGCTAGGTGTTTCAAAAAATCCAATGTTAATACACCAAAAGATATTTTTCCCAAGAGCCTGCACGCCAGTGAGGCTGGAAGGAATGCTGCCTTGGCTGTTGGCTTACCCAGACAGGGAGAGGGTCAGTTTGCTACTTAAAGGCTTTGGTGAAGGTTTTCCTTTACCGACATTTAATGCATCAGGTTGCTCTCCAGTTAAAAATTTGAAGTCTGTGGACCGTTGTCCTGACCTTGTTAGAGAGAAGATAGTGAAGAAAATTCAGGAAGGATGGGTGGTGGGCCCCTTTAGTTCTCCACCTTTTGATAATTTTCTTATATCCCCCCCCCCCCCCCGGGCATTGTGCCTAAAAAAGAACCAAATTCTTATTCCTCCTTTGAGGATGCGGTATGGATTATAAAGCACATTGGGAAAGGTGCTTTGCTATCCAAAGCGGATATAATGTCCGCCTTCAGATTACTGCCTATCTCCCCCTTATCTTTTAATTCTCTTGGTTTTTGTTTTGATAGCCTGTATTTTTTTGATATGTGCCTCCCAATGGGGTGTTTCTTTGTTTGCTCCTACTTCGAGAAGTTTGCATATTTCTTACAGTGGGTCATTTACTGAAGAAACCGATATTGACAGCATTATACATTATCTGGACGACTTTCTTTTTGACGGTCCAGCAGATTCTTCCATTTGCCTTGTTCTGTTGCAAGCTTTCACAGGCATTTCTGCCTATCTGGGAATCCCTCTGGCAGTTGAGAAGACTATTATGCCATCCACTTGAAATTTTCTATTTCTGTTATGCTTCGGAGGCAGAAAGTTTTGCTGAAGGAGCTTCAGTCCCTGCTAGGTCTTCTAGCTTTTGCGTCCAAAGTGATGCCGGCAGGTCGAATATTTTCTCGACGCCTATCTTTGGCGACGGCCGGGCTTTTCTCGCATGTTCCATTATCCAGGGATTTGAATGATGACCTGTCTATGTGGTTTCCACCCCTTGACCAATACAACGGGAGAACTCTTTTTCAGGATGATTCTGTTTTTGCAGCAGATCTAGAACTGTTTACTGATGCTGCCGGTTAAAAAGGTTTTGCAGCGGTATGGCGCAAGCATTGGCTGTGCGGTTCTTGGCCTGAATCTTGGGTTTCCAACAAGGCTATAAAGAACATTGTATTGTTGGAACTATTCCCAGTAGTGGTGGCTTTCGAACTTTGGAATCCACATTTTGCCTACAAGAGAATTTCGATTCAGATGGATAATAAAGGCATGCTTTTCGCCATTAACTGCTTATCATCGAAGTCCCAATATGTGATTAATTTGATTTTTGATTTTGTGTTGCTTTGTTTAAAACATAACATTTGGGTTAAGGCTCAGTATATCCCTGATAGGTCTAACTCGGTGGCCGATGCTTTATCCCATTTGCAGATCTCGCGTTTTCGTTAGCTCCTTCCTCCAACGACCAGGAGGGTTGCGTCTGTCCAAGCCATCTTTGGAGTCTAATCTAGACACTCTGGTCGTGGCAATCAAGAATTCGCTATTACCTCGTACATGGTCGGATTATTCGGCAGCCTGGAATAGATGGTTGATGTTCTGCAAGACTTTCGGTTTTCACTGTTATTTACACTCAGAGAGTGCGATTCTGTCTTTTTTATGTTTATTGATGCATGATCACTTGTCTCATGGTCATATAGTAAAAACCCTTGCTGGAATATCTTTCTTTTTTAAGCTACATTGTTTACCTCCGGTTAATGTTTTCTTTTCAGTAAAGCAAGCACTGAAGGGGTACAAAAGATGCACCTATGCTCCTGATAAGCGTAGACCCATATCTGTTGTTATACTGAAACTACTTTGATTGTCTGCCTGGGAGGTGTACCTCAAACAATTTGAGGAATTACTTTTTCAGCCTTTTTCGCTGTGCTTAGGGCAGGGATCCTCAAACTACGACCCTCCAGCTGTTGCGGAACTACACATCCCATGAGGCATTGTAAAACTCTGACATTCACAGACATGACTAGGCATGATGGGAATTGTAGTTCCTGAACAACTGGAGGGCCATAGTTTGAGGACCCCTGGCTTAGGGTATCGGAACTGGTTCCTCCTAACAAATTGGGTACATCCGGGCTGAGACAGCGGGATGTGATTACCTTTGACACCGGTGTCTGAGTGTTTATTCGTCATTTAAAGACAGATCAATTGGACAGGGGTTGTTGGATTCAACTTTATGCTTGTGTTGATCCCATAATTTGTCCTACAGTGGTGATTTCCAGATATTTGTCAGTCAGGCCCGTATTAGCAGGTAACTTCTTGATCCATCCTGATGGTTCGCCTATGACTAAATTTCAGTTTTCCGCTGTGTTTAAGAAATGTTTACGGGTTATTGTTTTGTACAATGCTCAATTCTTGACCCATTCTTTCCTTATCGGTGCTGCCACTGAGGCGGCCACAATGGGTCTGGATGATACAATAATTAAGAGAATGGGGTGGTGGGAATCGGAGAGAATTGATGTTTACATACACCCTAACCTTTCTATTTGATTTTTCTTCAGGTCTCAGAATGGTTGTGTGGATTATCGCCCATTCTTTTATTTTCTGGGCGTGTAGAAGAGCATCTCAGTGGACTCTGTATCAATTTTTTGGAAAGGTATTAGAGGTTTGCGTTGGGGTCTATGTACTCAATGGCTCCACCTTCTATGATTATAGTACATGCCAGTGGTAATGATATAGGACACATGAAGTCCTTAGATTTATTGTTCATGATCAAGCGCGATTTTCAGAGCTTTAAGGTCTCTTTCCCCATGCTGTACTTTTGTTTTTTCGGAGGTAGTTCCCCGCCTTCTTTGGTTCTCCTCACCTCAATTTAGGCCTGCAGAGAAGGTAAGAAGGCGGATAAACAGATCTCTGGAAAAGTTCATGCCAACCATTGGTGGCATGTCCTATCGACATGTTGATCTTGAGGGCGGTATACCTGGTTTTTATAAACAAGACTCTGTTCACCTGTCTGAGGTGGGTCTTGATCTGTTCAATCTGGGTCTCCAATCTAGTGTGGAAATGGCTGCGGCTGTGGGGTAGGCCACTTCTGTTTGCAACAGGATTGGCTGGTGGGGTGGTACAGTTGTTGATTGATTATTCTGCTGGAGTCCTAAGACTGAGCAAGTTTTGGGAAATTACTCATTATTCAATGTGTGGTTATGAGAATTGGTGATTAAATGTTTGATTATTCTGTTACCAATAAAAGTGCTGCGGCCATTATTTAAGCCACAAGTGGGTCTCAATGTTGTTTATTTGGTGGTATATTGGGGTGGGGGGGATTCTGCGACCTGCGTTCCCATGCATTGAAATATACTGTGTTAAACATGCAGTAATGCACTGATATATACTGTGTTAAACGTGCAGCAATAATGCACTGAAATATACTCCATTATACATACAGTAACGCACTGATATATACTGCATTAAACATGCAGTAATGCAATCAAATATACTGTGTTAAACATGCAGTAAAGCACTCAAATAAACTAAGTTAAATGTGCAGTAACGCACTGAAATATAACTCAATAACTCATTGATATGTACTGTATTAAACTTGCCGTACCACACTGATATACACTGCATTAAACGTGCAGTAATGCACTCAAATGCACTGAAATATACTGTGCTAAACGTACAGTAACATATTTAAGTATACTACATTAAACGTGCACTAATGCATTGAAATATACTGAATAGCCAAATTTAAAAGGAAATTTCAATACCTATAATTTAATAGTTAATTATTATTAGTTAGTTATTGTTTCGAATTTTCGGATGTTCGATTTTCCGAATCAATCATAACGAATAACCCGAAAAAAAAAAACGAATTAAACCAAAACAAACTAATTTGTCAGCAGTGCACAAGTCTATTTAACTGCATTCAACGTACAGTAACTCACTGATACATACTGTGTTAAATATGCAGTAACCCACTCAAATATATTGCTTTAAACGTGCAGTAATTCCCTAGAAATATACTGCGTTAAACATGCAGTAAGGCACTGATATATACTGTGTTAAGCATGCAGTACCGCACTGATATATTCTGCATTAAACGTGCACTAATGTGCTGATATATACTGTTAAATGTAGAGTAATGCACTATATACTGCGTTAAATGTGCAGTAATGCACTGAAAGAGACTGCGTTAAATGTGTAGTAACACATTGATATATATTGCATTAAATGTGCAGTAATGCACTGATTTGTACTGCATTAAAGTGCAGTAACACACTTATTTATACTGCATTAACAATGCAGTAACGCACTCAAAAATACTGCCTTAAACCTGCAGTAATGCACTGAAATATACTCCATTATACGTACAATAACGCACTGATATATAATGCGTTAAATGTGCAGTAAAGCAATCAAATATACTGCATTCAATATGCAGGAATGCACTGATATATACTGTGTTAAACATGCAGTAATGCACTGATATATACTGCATTAAATGTGCAGTAACCCACTAATATATACTGCGTTAAATGTGCAGTAACGCACTAAAAAATACTGAGTTAAACATGCAGTAATGCACTCAAAAATACTGCGTTAAACGTGCAGTAATGCACTGAAATATACTCCATTATACGTACAATAACGCACTGATATATAATGCATTAAACGTGCAGTAACGCAATCAAATATACTGCATTCAATATGAAGTAATGCACTGATATATACTGCATTAAATGTGCAGTAACGCACTTAAAAATACTGCGTTAAACGTACAGTAACACACTGATACATACGGTGTTAAACATGCAGTAACGCACTTAAAAATACTGCGTTAAACGTACAGTAACACACTGATACATACGGTGTTAAACATGCAGTAATGCACCAATATATACTGTGTTAAATGTGCAGTAACGCACTCAAATTTACTGCGTTAAACATGGAGTAATGCACTGAAATATACAGTGTTTTACATGCAGTAACACACTCAAATATACTACATTAAATGTGCACTAATGCACTGAAACATACTGCATTAAACATGCAGTCACGCACTGAAATATACTTCTTTAAAACGTGCAGTAACACACTGATATATACTGCATTAAAAGTGCAGTAATGCACTGAAATATACTCCATTATACGCACAATAATAACGATTTATACTATGTTAAACGTGCAGTAACACAATCAAATATACTGCGTTCAATATGCAGTAACGCACTGATATATACTGCATTAAATGTGCAGTAACGCACTCAAACATACTGTGGTAAATGTGCAGTAACGCACTGATATATACTGCGTTAAACATGCAGTAATGCACTCAAAAATACTGTGTTAAATGTGCAGTAATGCACTAACATATACTGCGTTAAAGTGCAGTAACGCACTCATATATAATGCATTAAACATACAGTAACGCACTCAAATTTACTGTGTTAAATGTGCAGTAGTGCACTCAAATATACTGCATTAAACGTGCAGTAATGCACTGATATATACTGCGTTAAACGTGCAGTAATGCATTGATATAGACTGTGTTAAATGTGCAGTAATGCACTGATTTATACTGTATTAAACGTGATATTAACTGTAGACATGTGCAATTCATTTCGTTCCGAATTCATTTTATAATGAATTTTGACAAATTCGTTAATTCGGAAATATCCAAATTAACGAAAATATGTTTACCGAACTTTTCCGAATATTCGTAAATTCGAATAGTCGAATATTCTAAAAATTGTCAATTCGGAAATTCATTAATCTGAAAACCCAAAAATGTGAAAATCTGAAATAATATCTAACTATAAAAATGTAACTATTAAATTATAGGTATTGGAATTTCCTTTCAAATTTGGCTGTTAGTGACCATAACAAATACAAATCTATCCGAAGTTACGAATAATCTGAAATAACAAATGCCGTATCTAAACGAATGGAACGTAACAAATTAATGATAATAAATAACAATAATAATAAAAACTTTTTTATTATTATTATTTATTATTAATTTGTTCCGTTCCATTTGTTTAGATGCAGCATTCGTTATTTCGACTAATTTGTAACTTCGGATAAATTTGTATTTGCTACGTTCACTAACAGCCAAATTTGAAAGGAAATTCCAATACCTATAATGTAATAGTTATTATTAGTTAGTCAGTTATTATTTTGAATTTTCGGATGTTCGCGTTTCCGAATTTCCGAATTGCAGTCATAACGAATAACCCAAAAAACGAAAACAAACAAATTTTTCAGCAGTGCATAAGTCTAATTAACTGTGTTCCAACTGCAGTAACGCACTGAAATATACTGCATTAAAAATGCAGTAACTCACTGATATATACTGCGTTACATGTGCATTAACACACTCAAATATACTGCTTTAAATGTCCAGTAATTCCCCAGAAATATACTGTGTTAAACGTGCAGTAAGGCACTGATACATACTGCGTTAAGTATGCAGTACCGCACTGATATATACTGTGTTAAATGTGCAGTAATGCACTCATATGTACTGCGTTAAACATACACTAATGCAATGAAATATACTGCTTTAAACATGCAATAACGCACTGAAATATACTGCTTTAAACGTGTAGTAACGCACTGAAATATACTGTTAAATGTACAGTAATGTGCTGATATATACTGCGTTAAACGTGCAGTAAGGCACTGAAATAAACTGCGTTAAGTGTGCAATAATACACAGATATATATACTGTGTTAAACATGCAGTAATGCACTGATATATACTTTGTTAAACATGCAGTAACGCACTAATATGTATACTGTGTTAAACGTGCAGTAATGTACTGATATATAGACTGCATTTAAAGTGCAATAACGCACTGATATATACTGCGTTAAACATACAGAAACGCACTGATATATACTGCATTAAATGTGCAGTAACACACTGAAATATACTGCATGAAACGTACAGTAATGCACTCAGATATACTGAGTGAAACGTGTAGTAATGCACCGGTATAACCAGTCTGCGACAGTCCTCAATGGACATCCTCTCCTGCTGGTGGATATCTAATTTTTTGGCCCGCATTTCCACCTCATTTAAAGTCCCATGGGCTATTCTTTTTCTCTCCTGCTGGTGGATGAGGTGCTTTTTGGAACACTACAAAGCGTCGTCAAAGCAACACAGCACTCGCCAGGCGTTTTCAACGTCCATCTGAGTAAACGTCTCACAAAATAGTCCGATCAGCACACCAAAGTATGTGATGGCTGTCTGTGGCACAAAGTCCTTGAGTTCTGGTTTCAAGGCCCTCAACAGGTCCCGTGCACAGGGGCACTCCCAGAAAATTTGCACGTTCTATGGAAAATATTTTTTATTGATATATTTTATATTGCTATAATTTTTTATATTTTTTAATGCTATTTTACAATGATTAATTTACTGATTTGTTTGTGATAATCAGATTCACAACAACAGAATATGTCATAGGTGTTTTCACACAGCACACACATTTTTGCAAAGTTAATTCACTGACATATATCTTCAGATTATTTATTGCGCCACATCTTTGCACCAAAGCACTTTTTCCAATGTATATATAGTGTACACCAGTGTATATATCCGGTCATACAATTATATATAGTGTACACCGGTGTATATATCCGGTAATACAATGTATATATAGTGTACACCGATGTATGTAAAGTGCTGCGTAAATTGACGGCGCTATATAAGTACCTAAAATATATTCGGTCATATAATGTATATATAGTGTACACCGGTGTATATATCTGGTCATACAATGTATATATAGTGTACTCTGGTGTATATATCCGGTCATACAATGTGTATATAGTGTACTCTGGTGTATATATCTGGTCATACAATGTATATATAGTGTACTCTGGTGTATATATCTGGTCATACAATGTATATATAGTGTACACCGGTGTATATATCCGGTCATACAATGTATATATAGTGTACTCTGGTGTATATATCCGGTCATACAATGTATATATTGTGTACACAGGTGTATATATCCGGTCATACAATGTATATATTGTGTACACAGGTGTATATATCCGGTCATACAATGTATATATTGTGTACACCGGTGTATATATCCGGTCATACAATGTATATATTGTGTACACAGGTGTATATATCCGGTCATACAATGTATATATAGTGTACACCGGTGTATATATCCGGTCATACAATGTATATATAGTGTACACTGGTGTATATATCCGGTCATACAATGTATATATAGTGTACACCGGTGTATATATCCGGTCATACAATGTATATATAGTGTACTCTGGTGTATATATCCGGTCATACAATGTATATATAGTGTACTCTGGTGTATATATCTGGTCATACAATGTGTATATAGTGTACTCTGGTGTATATATCCGGTCATACAATGTATATATAGTGTACACCGGTGTATATATCCGGTCATACAATGTATATAT
>BLSH010138096.1:0-16881 GCA_018402905.1 Glandirana rugosa
CTGCTCCCAATCTCCACTTAAGGAGTGAAATCCTGAAACACCCTCCTGGACCGGTCTTTCTTGTTTTGACTATGTGCTTTCTTCTTTTTCTGTATACTCTACTTCCTTTACCTTCCCTCTATCTCTTCATTCTCCTCTCAGCTCTTATCACCCTCGATTTATTCAGATAACCTTAGATTTGGTATTGTGGCAAGCAGCCTCCGACCTAGACCTTGGGTCTGGACCCTCCGCTAAGGCGGCGGGTCCGCGCAGGTCGGGCCCCCTTGCACAGCTTGTCCCCACTTGGGGTGCAGGGCTCCCGGCCTTCGTTGACCCTTCCCGGCCTCACAGTTACACAGGCTTGTTCCAGTTCGGATTTCGCTACACTTTTTGAGCCGCTATACTAAACTGTATATCAGTTTTGCTGTGTCATAATGGTCTCCTGGCTCTATTGATTATTATTCGCAAAATGTCTATTCTCTCAATATAACTCAGCTATGTTCAATGAAAACTTTGTTAGATACTGAGTGGTCACGGTCAACCCGCACAGTTAGATCCCTTTAGGGGTGCGGGTCCTCGGTCCTACTCAGTTTCTTTTTTCTCTATCAAAACTGCCACCCTCTGGGGATGGTCTAGCTTGGTCTACAATGTTTTCTTTTATGTTCTCACTATGCCTCTTTTTATGTGTTTTATGATACTGCTCTTGCCACTGTTTCACTTTTGGCATTCACTGAAGTATGCTTATGTATGTTTCGTAAACTGTCCAATAAAAACTTATTGAAAGAAATAAGAGAGCGTGAGCTTAGACCTCCTGGTGATGTGAAAATTATAGTATCTAATTGCCTTGCTTTCAACCAAAACATCAAATGGACCAGATGTGGGCTGTGATGCTGACCTGGGTCAAGGGCTCAATTGAAATATAGCAATGCCATCTTCTGGGGACATCAATGCACTTCCTGAAAATTTACTGCCTCTTTGCTCATTGGACAGAGGACTACACGAGTGGGCAGAGGGTGTTTGTGTGGGTTGTGTCTGAGTGTGCTTTAAAAAGGAAATAGGCAAGTGATGAATGGCCTCTTCTCCTCTTCTTCTTCTCTCTCTCATTGAGCCCAGCTAAAAGACAAAGAACACTGAGGACGGACTTACATAACATATCATCTCTGCTCTTTTATTTCTATATGTTTTGTAATATTCTTGGATTTCTCTGTTAGTGTTCTATTTTCTCTGTAAATAAATAAGAACTTTGCTTCTTTGAGCATTGTGTTTATTTTTATAGCTAATATTGTTATTATATCATCAACATTACTATTATTAGACCTTTGATAGACTAGCTAACTATAGGAGCATACAAGATAGTACATACTTATAATTTAAATAGGGGAAAATCCAAAAGCCACCCCCTATTTATTTCAGCTACTATGCACAGCTGCACCAGATTTTGCGCTCTCCGGTTTTAGTAAATAAGCCCCCAAATCTTGTGAAAAGCCTCATCAGAATAGTGGAGGGTGGCTGTTATAGCTGTAAAAGGAGGTGGCGAGGATCAACGCTATATACAATAAATGATCATAGTCTGAGAACAGAATATCCAACAAGCTTCTATAGCTGTGATGGTCAGATGTCTGCAAATGTTTGCCCATAGAAGTTTTTATGCAAATACTTCCATCCTATTTTTTAACACAAGGACAAGGAAATCAATTCATGTAAAAATCTTACAAATTTATAGTTAAAAGTGGAACGTGAAAAAAAATTGAGATTTTGCTTCAGAAACATGCTAATGTACACCCAATGCAATCAAGACATCCAAGCTATATTTTAATGAGTTTATTTTCTACTTTCCTCTATTTATATACAGTCATAACTGCAGAAAAGATACTTCATTAGACCACAAACATTAAGTTTGCTTGCTAGCAGAATTATATTATTCAATCTAGCCTCTTCCTTTAATTAAATTTAACATTAAAACTGGGGGCAAAACAGGCAGCTCAGTGAAGACATACAGTAACTGCTGGGATAGCATGGATGTAATTGCCCTCCATAGGGTCATGTTGTACATGCTTGTTCCACGCAGATAAATACCTTATATACTCCAGTTATTTAAACATTAACAAAAACATCAAATGCATGTTTAAATACAGGCAGTGTAATTCGTTAAATTCTATCTTTATTTTACAGTGGTATTAAACCCCTAAAGGGAACATTTATTATATTGCAGCTTACCAATTCTTAGATATGATGGCTGTATTAGTGTTCTTTTTTAGGCTTTTCTTACCTTTATTTTTACCTGGTGACCCTATCAGCAAGTCTGTTGTCTTTCAATAGAACAAGCTGTCCTACAGATGTAGCAGTTAGAGGGTTAAGGCAAACCATTTACCACTGACAGGGGCGCTTACAATGATCTGATTTTTTTTTTAACTATACCAGAAGGAACAAAACTGATGTAACTGCCTAAAAGGCGTTAGCTGGAGTTTGGCGTCAATTTGTTTAGTCTATCTAAATCTGCTAGTACATCTATCACTACCCCCATAGCTGTCAGTCTAACATCATGAACATACCTACAGGAGAAAAAAGAACAGGAATGCCATTTTTAATGTCTTTCTAGTCCTTTTATTGTGCAATTAACAGGCGGTGGTCGCTGACCAAGATGAACTGTTTGAAGTAAACCTTCCTAAGAGAAATACAGCGACTTCCATTCCCTTTCTGAAAATATTACTTGCCTGGATGTTTTGCAGACCGTTTGACTTCGTTACTTCCCAAGTCACTGGCCTGGAATAGATACTGTAGGTATGTCAGGAAAGACAGAAATCTCTGTTTGCATACTTGTTCTTGGTCAATGATTTAAAGCAGTAGTCGCCAACCTTTCAGACCTATTGCATCACTAAATTCACAATTTTGCATCCCGACGACCACTAACATGAATTTTACATTATACACACAATGCTCCGGCTCTTTGCCCCCCGCACTCTGCATCACACTGCTGCCTTACACAGATACACAAACTCATCATTGGATCTCATTATCCAGCCATATGCGTGGGCTCCATGCTCCCTCCCACAGTCTGTGATCAACACTGCCATTGGAAACCCCTTCCTTCTTCACCTCCTGCTCTCTGCACTTCTCCTGGCACCTTCCAGTTCACAGGAGCCAGAACTACAGAGGAGGCATCAGGTATCAATGTGCGATGATAGTATTGACTGTCAGCATCAGTGACGGCTGGTGTTTTTTTTTTGGGGGGCGGCAAACAACCCCCCTCCGGGGGTCTTGTGGTCGGTCATCCTGCTCCGCACTTACCCCATCTAGGTTGTGGGTAGTGGCTTCTATTGTATCTCTTCCTCCTCTGCATCACGGCGGCTGCCGCCATGCGTCTCCTCCCTCCTCCTCCTAGGCATCCAATAGGATCGCCTGTCCTTTCAGCTGATCGGACCCGCTCCCTGATTGGCCGGGAGGAGGATCAGTGTGGCAATAGCAAATATTCATTGGGGAATGATGGTAGACAATTCCACTGTAAACAAAGATTCAAGGAACAAGACAATGATATGAATGATCTGTGGATTGGGTGTACCAAGATGGAGGAGGGAATAATCTATTATCGCTCAGTACACACATTTCCGGCCCATAGCAGAAAGCGGAGGTGACATCTGTTTCCGGTTCCTGTAAGGAAGCGGAAATTACGTTAGTAAACAGGAAGAAGGGCACATCAGGAATGAAGAAAGGGAAAGAGGAATTGAATCAACTGATTAAACAACTATATATGAATCAATTTTACACCCCCCATGATTAACCTTTGAGAACGTCCTGTGGGAGGGACGAAACACGTCAGAAGATTGCAGGCGGTGACGTCACATCTGGCTTACACGTGTTACCTGTCTTGGATACACTGTGTTGAGATTTTTAATGTAAGTGGATATTTTAAATTTTTTACCCAATAAACATGGATATACACTATGTATACCTTCCATGTCATCCTTTGAATACTGCATGCACGCTGTACATATTCCAAGTGGCGACTGCTGTTGATGAGGAATCGATCTGTGGTACTACAAGCCCCAGATACACCATAGAGCGCATCTGACTTCTGTAGTGGAAGTCCCGACTTTCTGGTGAGTGTGGGGAAATGCAGGATGGGAGCACGGATTGCACCAAAAATAACGCACAAATATTTATCAAGCACTTGGCACTTTATGAGCACGTTCTGTTAAGAGGACTGCTGTATGAACTGTGGTTAGGAAGACTTATTGATTATAAAGGAAGGACTCATTTGAATGTACTTACCATCTGCTACTCATACTGTTCATGTACTTAAAATTGAGATGTTGCAATTGTACAATCATGACCACTTTATGATTTTAATTTTAATTTTACTTATCACTGAAAGTCATTGGTGAGCCATTAGTTTGGCTTAGGGACACAGACAAGATTTATAATAATTTTTTTCATTTTTCCATTTACTATTACCTGTACACAAGAAGCACTAGTAGATTCCCATTTATATTTTATCCCAATTTCATTTAATTTCATTTTAGTCTTTTTTTAATATTTCTTCAGAAAGCTGTCAAATCAAGGGCACAATAGCAATATTTAGCACAATTCATTTGCACAAAGACAGCGCTAGTTCTCATAAGTAGCTCGTAGCACTCTTTACTCACATCACACTATTCCTTAAAGGCACATGGCAACTTATTAAGAGTAGCAACGTTAATTAGTAACACTACTAGGTCATGTGGACCAACTAAACATTGGTCAAACATAGATCTCCAATAGGCCCCATATGAGAAAGCGATCACACCCGGGATAAGTAATATCAAAAGCGCAGGGAGAGAAGCCAGTCATTAAGTACATACAGACATCTAGCAATGGATCTGGAGGGTTTTGCTTAAGAACACTGGAGGTCAGGGACCTAGTAAAGCTTTCACAAAACATCCAAGTCAAGACATCACAGAAGATCTTTCCTATACTAAGCACTGGGAAACAGGCATAAGGAACACACACCTACCTTTACTTGATGGCGGTGATCAGGTGTAGAATACTTTAGTTAAGTCAATAACAACTAATAATTGGAAGAATAAAAAAAATAAATGGGAACACTAACATTTCAGCATTAGATAAACTATTCAGGAAATTGCTCCCATTAATGGGCTCTTCTTTACATTATCAAATATAGAATGTAATGAACTGTCTTAATGGAATGTAATGCTGCATATCAGAGACAACAATTATTGATACATTAGCAGTACACATGTTTTAGGTGACCATATAATGCCAAGTGGATAAGAAATGTATACACCTGATACAGATATCTTGCACATATCATAGTATCTGCATTAAAAATACCAATATATAAATAATATATACATTTTAATTCTTAAGAGATATAATAGGTTGCATTTAAGGAAAGTAAGACTTTAAAAGCTTTAGTAAATGTACCGCTAATCAATGATGATCTAATATTCCATTTTTGTACCAATGCAGTCTGCCTGAACGACAGACTACATTGAGCATTACCTGTGGGGACTAAGATAAGGGGATATTCTATCATTATTCTTCATTTAAGCACCAGCACACCATCTACTTAGGAAAATGTACATAACTATATCCATTGTATTAACCATTTCATGGCCAATGGGTTCATATTGCCAGGGCAACAGTGACAAATGACCGAGGGTGGTATGGGCCAGGGTGTCTCTTAGGTTGCTTAGGTAGTAATGTTTTTTTGTTTTTTTTTTGAGAATGGCATAATGCCAAAAAGTAGAATGATCCTCTCTGGGGAAAAACAAATTGATAGTCTCTGCACTCAGAGCTATCTGGTCAGCTAAGAGTTTGAATCTATCTTGCATACCACATGTTTGCCCCTCTGGTGACATCTGCAGATTATTAAGGTCATCACAAAGGACAAGGGGGCACTCTTTACGTCTAGAGGAAAAAATATTTCATCTACAAATACGGAAAGGTTTCTTCACAGTAAGAGCTGTGAAAATGTGGAATAGACTCCCTCCAGAGGTGGTTTTGGCCAGCACAGTTGATCACTTTAAAAAGGGCCTGGATTCTTTCCTTAACTCCTTGCCGACCGCCGATCGGCAATTGACGGCGACAAGGTGGCTCGTGAGCGCAAATCGCCGTCATACGACGGCGGCCGCGCTCACGAGCCTAGTGAGCGCGTGCGCGCCGCCGGAGGCGCGCCAGAGGGCTCACTGTGTTTGGGGAGGGCCAGGGAGCGGGTGCGGCGGCTTCGATTGCCGCCGGCTACCCGCGATGGCCCCCCCGGAGCGAAGGAACGGAGGTCCGTGTATGTAAACACGGACCTCCGTTCTGTGAAGGGGGAAGGGCTGTGATCACAGCCTTCCTGTATACGAAGGCTGTGACCACTTCCCTTCCCCAGCTAGGGAAGTCCCCCCACAGTTAGAACACGCCCAGGGAACACAGTTAACCCTTAGAGCGCCCCCTGCAGGTTAACCCCTTCACTGCCAATGGCATTTACACAGTAATCAGTGCATTTTTATAGCACTGATCGCTGTATAAATGCCAATGGTCCCAAAAAAGTGTCAAAATGGTCCGACATGTCCGCTGAAATATTGCAGTACCGCTAAAAATCTCAGATCGCCGCCATTACTAGTAAAAAAAAATAAAAATAAAAACCCCAAAAATTAATTCTCATCATCCGTAAACGCGACCACTTTTGCGCAAACCAATCAATGAACGCCGATTGCGATTTTTTTTATCACAAATATAAGGAAGAATATAAATCGGCCAAAACCGATGAAAAAAAATGTTTTTTTATATTTTTTTTTTGGATTTGTATTTTAGCAAAAAGTAAGAAATTTGGGTTTTTTTGCAAAATTGTCGCTCTTCTTTTGTTTATAGCGGCGACCAGAAATGACGCAGAGGTGATCAAATACCACCAAAAGAAAGCTCTATTTGTGGGAAAAAAAGGATGCAAATTTTGTTTGGGTACAACGTCGCACGACCGCGCAATTGTCAGTTAAAGCGACGCAGCGCCGAATCGCAAAAAGGGCTCCGGTCCTAAAGCTGGAAATCCTTCCGGGCTGAAGTGGTTAATGTAAATATTATAACTGGGTACTAACATTTATAGGTAAAGTTGATCCAGGGTGAATCCGATTGCCTCTCAGGGGATCAGGAAGGAATATTGTCCCCGTTATAGCAAATTGGTTCACGCTTTGCTGGGGTTTTTTTTGCCTTCCTCTGGATCAACTGTGGGTGAGGGATTGTATATGGGATTGTTTGGTTATATATAAAATATTTTATTCATTTATTTATTTTTTGGTTGAACTAGATGGACTTGTGTCTTTTTTCTAACCTGACATACATGCTGTGCTGCCAAATTCAGTCTTTTTTTCAACTTATTTTTATTGAGTTTTGTAGGAGAAGAGAAGTACAAAACAGAGCCAATTGGTCATACCTTGGCTCGTTCAATAGAAAACTGTATAATCAAACATTCAAAACAATACCTTACTTTTGTGTGTACTCAGCCCGAGGCAGGAGAAGATAGAGTGAACAATTCATCCAGTGATATATTTAGTGACATCTCCTAGGGTACCATACCCTCACAACTAGAGATCCCTGTTACCCATGTGTCAAACTATAATTCCACACAGACCACCTCCACAGGGGACCACAGTAGGGTCCAAAAACAAGTTACGTCGGTCTAAATGAGGGAGGTCGTCTCAGAGGAGGCATTTTTAGTTTTAAGCCATTTATCCCAAACCTTAGAGAATTTCTTGAGGCAGCCCCAAGAGGTATACCTGAATTTACAGAGTAAGCTGTAAATAATCTTAAAGTGGCATTATACCCCCCAACAAAATAATGTATTATATTGCAGCTTACTAATTCTTAGATTTTAAACTTCTTTCCTTCTTTTTCACCTGATGATCTGTCCAGAAAGTCTGTAGTTTCATTAATTCCTTTACCAGACCAAAATTGGAAGTTAGGGGATTGAAACACTGGCAGGGGTGCTTACAATGGCCAGCGTTTATTCATTTAAGTAAAATCTTTCTTCCAAATGGAAAAAATAAACAGTTTGCAATAACTGCTTAAAAAATGTTAGCTGGAGTTTGACGTTAACTTGTTAGTCAAGTCCATCTAAATCTGCTAGTCTAACACTACCCTCTCCCCAGACTGACAATGCTACTGTCCCAGGGTACTGTCTCAATTTATAGGCCGGCACCCTGACATGTAGATCAGGGGCCGGATGCATGGCTGGGGGGGGGGCGGTGCCCGTGCGCCCTTTATGGACGGGCCGCCACTGCCCTAAAACCTCGTACACACTACAAGTTGTTTTTCATTCAACCCAGTGGGCTAAACAAAAAAAAATGACAGCTCAGATTGGAGCCGCTGTACTAACAATATGATGTTAGTACAGTGATCTCCCCTGCTGTTCTATTGTGTGCTGACAGGGGGACGGCCCCCTCATTTGAACGCTCTAATCAGCGCTCTCAGCCATTGGTTGAGAGCGCTGAATGGGAGCCGGTCGGCAGACCTTTTTCGGTCATGCCCCCGTTCGGCCAGCTTCTGTCAGACCAGCTGCAGTACACGTGAGCCCAATGATGTCCAGTTACTATTTTACTGACCGATGCCACCTGAAATTTGGCCCATGTGTTCTATGCTTGAGACAGGAAGTGTGCTACAGGCAGTGGCGGCTGGTGGTATATTTTTTGGAGGGGGCAGCAAACAATGCACCCACAGCCACCCCCCTCGGTTGGTCGGGTGGTCGGTCCCGTGGGTTGGTCAGTTGGGTCACCTGAACAACCCCCCACCCCATTCAGTCGGTTACTAGTCCTGCACTTACCCTATCTATGGCGAAGGGGAAAGCTTCCCTCCAGGCGACTTGGGAAACGGGTCTCAGGACCTGCTTCCTGATTGACTGGGAGGCGAATCGGTGTGACAATAATGAATATTAATTTGCTATTGTCACACAACTGGGTGGGCTTGGAGCGCAGTGCTCTGCGTCCTGAGCCCACCCCTTTTTGAAGCCTATTAGAGCTTCAGGCTCTAATCAGGTGCTTATAGAAAAAAAAATTGAAATCCATGCATCCAGTGCCCAGCATGCAGATTAAGGGGACGGATGCATGGATAGGGGGTGGCGCCCCAGCGCCCTGCATTAAGGACTGCCACTAGTCACAGGCCAGATTGCCAAGGATTGTTAAGCTGCAAAATATCACATCATATCCTGTTTTAAGTATATTTCTCCATAACTGCTGTAACATGATGTAAGGAATGTGCAACAAGCCCCAGTTCACACTATGAATCCCACAGGAATGCGCACTATACTCTTGCTGCGATTCACATGCAATTCCATGTATTTTGAATGGGCTGAAATCGTACTTCATCATACCAGAAATAGGGCATGTACTACTTTAGGAAGAGAACTGCAACTGGATTGCATGGTACTCTTGTACCATGCAATCTAGTGCAGACACATTCAATGTGTTTGCAACCTTTGCGATGTTTGGATTGTCGTTAACTTAACATTGACACCTGCTGCAGAGTGCAACTGCAGTGCATTTTAAACACGGTGCATGAAACGGAAACAGATGAAGGGTTTCCAGCACCACGTTCTAGTGTGAATGGAGGCGTACTCACGTTTTCAGATTTTTTAGCTTTAATTGTCAGAAAATTCAGAACAATGACAAGTAACTCCTGATTGGCTATTTAACAGACAATGTTCTTTAAATGACATACCGTTTTTTAAATGTTAACTTTATTAATGTAATGGTGCTTTTAGAGGAAGATCACTGGTGTGAGTCAAGAACTTCTGGATCACTGCATGCTCTAGAACCAAGATGTTTTTTTCGCATGGATATTTGCATAGACAAGACAATAGCATCTGATGAGTCATCAAACATGTTTGAATAATGTTTTGCCTAAAATCGTTCAGCTGCAGAAATTGGTCTGCTGCATCTCTTTTGATTGACCAGTCACAGGCTGAGGAGAATGTAAGTGTTACCTAACTGCAAAAATAAAAAAAACCTTAGGCAGGTAAAACAGCTCCCTTATATGTATGTTTGCGTGTATGAAAGAGTAACTCCAATTTTGTTGAGAAGAAAACATTCCCCTCTGGGTGATCTATGTACAGAAGGATTTTAACAAACGTTATTGCAGACCCCTACCTTATGTTATTCTTGCAGCACCCACCTAAGTAGGTGCAAGGATTCGTGTATTATAGGTTTTGGTTGCTCTGCTTAACAGAGGACCAGCTAGTTAAATTGCTCTCTGCTTAACATCGGCTAGTGTAGCCCGCTCAGTGTGCTCTGGCACTGCCCATGCTGCCTTAAGTTCCACTGTGTCCTAACAACTATGGAAAGTGCTGGATAGTAGGCAGGAACCATGCAGATAGGAGCATGAATATTCATACAGCTCTGGCCAACTACATGGGAGGTGCCCCTAGGCATGCTGGGTGCCTGTATTTATGTTTGAGGAGCACATGGGTTCTGGGTCTTTTCCTAAAAGAGGATTGCACCAGGCTGGGGAAGAGGCACTGGGATGTGAGGGCCTGAAGTCTGTGTGGCTGACCCTGGTCCTACCAGAGCTGACAGAGGAAGAGTCTACAGTGCATCTGGTCTGGTATCACGGAGAGAGAAGGCTGCCGGTGGTGCTTCAGGAGCCTTGTGAGTACCGACACTCTAAGGATCCCTAGTTAATCCCCCACTTGTGCTCTAAGTCAGCTGAGGGTCCACACAAAAAGAACACTGGCTAGAGTTCTTAGAGCTTTGTTCAGGACTGTCCACTACTTTACATTGCTCAGTTCTGCAATCGGTTTGCTGCTGCGGTGCAGAAGTCTTTATCTGACTTCAGCCAAGTTTCACTAGGAAAGGAGATTAGAGTCCTTGGTCTTCAATAAAAGAACAAAAACAAAACTCCTAGACTGGTCATTGGAGTAACGAGAGGAAGTTAGTGTGCACCTGGCTGTGTAAGTCTACTTTGTGCCTGGCTGTGGATCAAAAAGTGGAGAAGACCTGAACAAACATACCAGCAAATCCTGCATGGGTAGCGCTACATTCTGCAGGAGTAGCTGTTTGTTTGTCTGTGTCCATGCGCTCAGTGAATCTGTATGAGAATGGCTTTAAAATTATCAATCGGCTGCTGCATCCCTTTAGACATGATTTTCTTGAGTTCATGAGTATCTCACCAAAAATGCCATTTTTGTTGCAGGGGATGCTCAAAATCTGATTTGTATCTTAGTGCAGACTTCTGGGAAAATCAGTAAGCCCAATTACATGGGTAGGAAATGACACTTCTGGTGGCATTCTGTGTACAGAAGGCATCCAGTTAGCCATATTGTATAGCGTTTTACAGAAAATTACAGCGGCTGCAGATTGAAAAGGAAAGGTCATTTTGAATAATATTCAATTACTGTATGACTTGTGTCACAATTGTATACAATTGTATCAAACATGAAAACCTCCACCTGCATACTTGACCCTATTCCCACCCACTGATTTAAATATTGTTTTAGCTCTCTATGCCCCATTATCCTCAATATCATAAATGACTTCCTTAGCACCAACAATCCTCAAAACTGCTGCTATCACATAGATACCAAAAAAAAACCCAACATGGCCCTGGACAATTTAAACAATTTTCCCCAATATCTAACTTACCCTTCCTTGCCAAGATCCTGGAGCGGGCTGTGACATCTCAGCTTCATAATCACCTGACTTTAAATAATCTATTTGAACCCCTCTAATCTGGTTACACAGCACAGAAACCACCTTGGTCAAAGTCACTAACGACCTTCTGTTAGCCTCTGATTCCGGGACACTAACTATTCTTATTCTACTAGATCTTAGTTTTGCCTTTGATACTGTAGACCACAATCTATTACTCTCTCGTCTTGAAACCATATTTGGAGTCTCAGAATTGGCTCTGAAATGGATTAAGTCATATCTCACTGATCGCTGTCACTTTGTTTCTCTTGGTGGATTCAAGTCTGAATCTGGCCCAGTCAAGTATGATGTTCCTCAGGGCTCAATCTTTCGTCCCTTACTTTCTAGCATATACATGTTTCCACTTGGCCAACTGCTTAGTTCACATGGGCTCAAGTATCACTTCTATGCTGATGACACTCAGATATACACTAAACCAGTTCCTACTCTGGCTGCTTCTCTCCTATCTAACTGTATTTGTGGTATAAAATGTGGGTGGCCCATAATTTCCTTCAATTAAACTGTGACAAGACTGAAGTCATGCTTATTGGCACCCCCATCAATTATGTAAGGCCTGTTCAAATAGCTTATCTATAGATGGCACTGTACTTTTCTTTTCTTCTTTTCTTCTTCACTGATGTGCGCTGATGAGGCTTCACTGATGGACACTGATAGGCTGCACTGATGGGCACTAATGATGTGGCACTGATGGGCACTGATGAGATGGCACTGAATGCCACTGATGAGGAGGTAGTAATATGCAGCACTAATGGGCACTGATAGGCGGCACTTATGGGCACTGATAGGCAGTATGGATAGGCGGCACTAATAGACACTGATGGACACTGATGTGCGGGACTTATGAGTAGGTACTGATGGGCAATAAAAGGCAGTACTGACTGGCATTACTGATGGGCACAGGTTGACTTCGCTGATGGGCACAAATTGGCATCACTGATGGGCACAGATTGGCATTACCAATGGGCACTTACTGGCATTACTGCTGGGCACTGTTGGGGCTGCACTGATAATCAGGGCTCTAAAGATCAGTGCCCTGATTATTTGAACAGGTCTCCCCTGTGAGGATATGTGGCTGATCAACTCTCCTCTCCTCTCCTCACACTCTGTCAGTGTGAGGCGAGGAGAGCTGATAAACGTAATTTCCATGTTTACATTTGATTAGCTGTGTCATTGGCACTTTACAGAAATTGGGTTTGCATCCGCGATCACCGCGCATAAGTGTGGTGAGACTGGTCCCAGAACGAAAGAGGATCCCGCCCGCTGTCACTTGTCTATACGACGGGCAGGAGGTAGTTAAGCTGTTTGCCTGGAGTTTAATTTTAAATGTATTTTTTTAATGCAAGCTGTGAAAGTACCTCAGTTTAGACTGATATCAGCCTCTTGCAATTCCTGTTCAGATGGTCAGACTAGATGAGGCAGAAGCAGCACAAGCAACCGATCAGTTGTGCTGATGTGCTCATGTGTCGACAAGGTACATGGTTAGAAAAGAGAGTAGAGTGACAGAATGATGAGCTCACCAGTGTGCTGCTTCTCCTTTCACTGCCCAGTCACAGGCTGAGGGCGGAGATAAGACCAAGTTGTATTACTTAACCGCCTCGCATACATAAACAACGGCAAATTTCTCCGCTGCATGAATCACATCTATAAACACTCTCGAGCCCACCGCACGCTGCGTGAGTATGCCCGTGGGTTGGGCGGACCCGATGTCTGCCAACGACCCGCGATCGCCTTCTACAAATGAAGAATGGGGAACTGCCAATGTAAACACGGCAGTTTCCTGTTCTGTCAGGGGACATGTCTGTGATCTACTGATCCCTGTAATCGGGATCAGTTAGATCTGTCATGTCCCTGCCAGCCCAGCCCGCACACGATAACGTTTGCGCAAACCAATCAATAAATGCTTTTATTTGCCAAAAATATGTAGAATACATTTTGGCCTAAACTGATGAATAAAATTGTTTACATATATATATTTTTGGATATGTATTATAGCAAAAAGTAAAAAAAATGCTTTTTTCAAAATTGTCGCTCTGTTTATAGCGCAAAAAAAAAAAAAAAAACGCAGAGGTGATCAAATACCACCAAAAGAAAGCTCTTTTTGTGGGAAAAAAAGGACGTCAATTTAGTTTGGGTACAACGTCACACGCTTGCGAAATTGTTAGTTAAAGTGGTTGTCAACCTGTGACAAGCACTTTAACCTACAGGTAAGCCTATAATAAGGCTTACCTGTAGGTTCCCTGCATATCTCCTAAACCTGCACGGTTTAGGAGATATACAGTGTACTGCCATTGCCAACGTCATTCGGCACATGCACAATGAAGAAACGGCCCGCTGTGCTGTTTCTTCACTTCGTTCGTGCCGTGACTGGCGGCTCCCGCAACACAGTGCCAAATCACAAAAAGTGCTCTGGTCAGGAAGGGCAAATCCTTCAGGGGCTGAACTGGTTAACCACAGATACAAATTAGGTCTCTGGCCCAGCTAGAAAGGGCTGTGGTATGTGTACATTTCAATACTGGCTGAACAGATCTTTTTACGTGACAACACTGAAGAAATGACACTTTGCTACATTGTAAAGTAGTGAGTGTACAGCTTGTATAACAGTGTAAATTTGCTGTCCCCTCAAAATAACTCAACACACAGCCATTAATGCCTAAACCGCTGGCAACAAAAGTAAGCACACCCCTACGTGAAAATGTCCAAATTGGGCCCAATTAGCCATGTTCCCTCCCCGGTGTCATGTAACTTCTTTAGTGTTACAAGGTCTCAGGTGTGAATGGGGAGCAGGGGTGTTAAATGTGGTATTATCGCTCTCACTCTCTCATACTGGTCAATGGAAGTTCAACATGGCACCTCATGGCAAAGAACTCTCTGAGGATCTGAAAAAAAAGAATTGTTGCTCTACATAAAGATGGCCTAGGCTATAAGAATATTGCCAAGACCCTGAAACTGAGCTGCAGCATGGTGGCCAAGACCATACAGCAGTTTAACAGGACAGGTTCCACTCAGAATGGGACTTGCCATGGTCGACCAAAGAAGTTGAGTGCACGTGCTCAGCGTCATATCCAGAGATTGTCTTTGGGAAATAGATGTATGAGTGCTGCCAGCATTGCTGCAGAGGTCGAAGGGGTGGGGGGGGACAGCCTGTCAGTGCTCAGACCATACGCCGCACACTGCATCAAATTGTTTTTCATGGCTGTCGTCTCAGAAGGAAGCCTCTTCTAAAGATAATGCACAAGAAAGCCCACAAACAGTTTGTTGAAAACAAGTAGACTAAGGACATGGATTACTGCAACCAGATAAACAAGGATAAACTTATTTGGTTCAGATGGTGCCAAGCGTGTGTGGCGGCAACCAGGTGAGGAGTACAAAGACAAGTGTGTCTTGCCTACAGTCAAGCATGGTGGTGGGAGTGTCATGGTCTGGGGCAGCATGAATGCTGCCGGCACTGGGGAGCTACAATTCATTGAGGGAACCATGAATGCCAACATGTACTGTGACATACTGAAGCAGAGCATGATCCCCTCCTTTCGGAGACTGTAGGAGGCTGTATTCCAACATGATAATGACCCCAAACACACTTCAAAGACGACCACTGCCTTGCTAAAGACACTGAGGGTAAAGGTGATGGACTGGCCAAGCATGTCTCCAAACCTAAACCCTATTGAGCATCTGTGGGGCATTCTCAAACGTAAGGTGGAGGAGCGTTTCTCTGATGTCGTCATGGAGGAGTGGAAGTGCACTCCAATGGCAATCTGTGAAGCTCTCTGGTGAACTCCATGCCCATAAGGGTTAAGACTGTGCTGGAAAATAATGGTGGCCACACAAAATATTGACACTTTGGGGCCAATTTGGACATTTTGACTTAGGGGTGTACTCACTTTTGTTGCCAGCAGTTTAGACATTAATGGCTGTGTGTTGAGTTATTTTGAGGGGACAGCAAATTTACACTGATACAAGCTGTACACTCACTACTTTACATTGTAGCAAAGTGTAATTTCTTCAGTGTTGTCACATGAAAAGATAGAATAAAATATTTACAAAAATGTGAGGGGTGTACTCACTTTTGTGAGATACTCTATATTTTATGTACTTAGCAGTTTGCCTAGAGTCCAGCTTTAAAACATGCATGACCACACAGCTGCACTTCACAATATCATTGCAGATTCTGAATGTGGCTCACATCATCAAAGTTTGGGGACATGAGCTGTACTTAATGAATATAAAAAGAAGAGCAATGAAAGCACAATCTAAAAGAGGAAAAGAAACAAATCTATAATACCGTAAGTAATATAGAATATACTCTCTGCGTAATTTTATACAAAGCATAAACCGTTTTATACACAGTCAGTAGATGATGATATTTCGCTCCAAAACATGCATTTTGGATGCTTGCATATCTACATGATTACACTTAAAAGTCTCAGTAGTGGCTGCGCTCCTAATGAGCCAATGCAAAATCATTAAAAAGTAATTGTGTGCAAGTTTTACAGATAAGGCTTCACACTGGGACAAAGCAATCCCGGCAGAAGGCAATATTTCTTCAGCAGGTCTGCACTCCTCCTCCCAGGCTTAATGAGCCATAGATGTTTAATATGGGGCTTTTTGAAGGCAGACAGAAATAACGCACCATAGATTTTGTCATACAATGGGCACATCCATCCCTGAAAATTAAGCAGTACTTATCTTAAAAGTTTCCCTTTATTACCTTCATGGATGGAACATGTTGGCAGGAAACATTGACACTCTCTAGCCTTCGGAATGTAAAACAATAGCCTCATGTTACAGAGGAAACAAATGTTCATGCTTATTGCAAAGGGAAAGTACAAGTTTAATATGAGATTCGATTTATGGAAATGTTGATACTCAACATTTATTGCACAGTGTTGTGCGCCAATGTGCATTGGCATGCAGCTCATAATGAAAATGTCCCAATATAACAATTTATTCTCATTCAGAGCAGCCACAGCAGTGATCCCCAAACTGTGACCTGGGAGCCCTATATGATACTTAATTGCATCCTCTTTCCAGCAAGCACTCATTTTTTTAATTGTAGTTTTATTAAACTGGGTGACATTAAAGTGGTTCTCATAAATACTATTATTGTAATTGTAGTATAGATAGACAGATGGCTAGCAGGTTCCTTAACTTAGATGCCTTTATAATTGAGCAAGATCCTTTATTCTGGTTCCTACTTAGGATCCAATCTGTATGAAATGTGTATGGGTTT
>BLSH010138096.1:23647-35667 GCA_018402905.1 Glandirana rugosa
AAATACTAAATGGGTAATTGAAACCCCCTATAAAAATGTACGAACACAACCTCACAAAATCCTTGACTTCGTGAATTAAAACGAAGTCAAGGACCTTTTAGGGGTTCCGGTAAGAAGTCGTTTGGATATTCTACACCTTATCAGTATGTTCAATTCAAACATAGGTCGGTTCCTTTAACCACGGTTTCCCACTCCACTCCCGTAACGGTCCCCACTTGTCACTGGAAAGACATGTGACGATATGTGGAAATTTCTCCTTCATATGGAGCGGTTAAAAAAAAAGTTGGGACGTTTCATTTCCGTATTACACGATCATACGTAACGTATGATCGTGTTATACTATATGAATGGAATCTTGCTTCAGGATATACCGGCGCGGCCTTGGGGATTTTCCAGGAACTGAAGCAAAATTAAGTGCTTCAGTTCCTAAAACACTCCAACACAAGCATGTAAAAATATCCCCCAAAGTTAATGGGTAAATCATAAAGTTGACATGACTGTAGCAGTGGTCTTCTGTTTTTTATGGAGGCCTGGCTGTTACACACAATTATTCAATAATGACATTCACGACAATATTCACAGGCTGATGGGGATTTTTCCTTTCGAGGTGATCGACCTTTGTTGTATTGCAATGTTAAAGGAGAAGTCCAGCCATCCCAGAATGTTCAGCATTCACTGAAAAGTGGAGAGAGGAAATACAGAGCTTAGTAAAAATAGAACCTTGGTTTTTAATTAAGTAGTTCCAGTCCAGAAAAGAGTTGGTACAAGTCCAGACACTGAGTCTTCAGCTGGAATTCCTCTCGTTCTCTAATTACTGCACAGTAGCAGAGAAATCAGGGGCGGCTGTGACTACTGTGTTCTAAAATAAAAAAAATCATAGTGAGAACAAAATGGCAGCTGAGGAATTAGCAGCATACAAGCATGTGTAATGGAGTACTCATTAGGAATGGCTGAGATCAGTAAAAACATATACCTAATCTCATAGAGATCTATTATCTGTGCATTGTTAATTACACATATTCTTTAAGCAAATCTTTTATACATAGTTTAAAGTGGTATTAAACCCAAAAAACAAAAATGGAATATATTGCAGTTTGCCAATCCTTAGATATGATGACTGGATTTGTTTTCTTTTCTTAGCGTTTTTTCTATATTTCACCTGGTGATCCAGTAAGTAACACACTTGCTGTCTTAGAGTCTGCATTCTCGCTAAAGTAGTAAGGCCCCTTTCAGATGAAAGATCTGATCAGGGCCACCTGTCAGTTTTGTAGGCGGACCTGATCAGACCCTCATTTCAGCCCTGGGGACAAGCCGGTATAAATGGGCTTCTGTCCGTTGACGCCCGCCAGGGGAGGGCTGGCAGCCTTAGGCCTGGGGGGCAAGTCCAGTCAAGTGGCCCATACAGCCGGTGGTGGCAAAGCGATGGATCAGGGAAAACAGTGTAAAGTTTTCCATTATCACAAAGGTGGGGAGAGGACAATGTGGCCCTCCAGAGCCCCTGGCAGGGGCTGAATGGTGACTTTTGGCCCAGGGGCAAGTATAACCCAGAGGTCCATGGTAGAGAGACTCGGTCCCACTCTCTGCCTCTTCCATGCCTCCTCCAAACTCCCACCTGACACTTTTGTCATCCATGTAAATTTGCCTTTTCATTGCCAGAGCCGTTTTTGCGTTTTTTGCACAAGTTTAAAAACTCATTTTAGGCCTGAAAATTACACAAAACCCCCAAACATTATATACTTTCTCAAAGCCGACACCCCAGAGAATAAAATAGTGATAGTTCCAGTTTTTTGTGTAACATGATATTACCTCAAATTTTCTGTAAAAAAACACACTAAGTGAATTTCAAGGCAAACAAACGCAATAAAGTACCCAAATTGTTGGTAATACATAAAAGATGAGGTTGCACCGAGTAAATAGATGTCAACCCTTAATTTTGTGTGAAATGGCGACAAACTTTAGTACCCGATATTTTCTATAGGCGACGCTTCAAAAGCCCCCTATAGGTATCAGTTTAGTGTTACGGAGGAGGTCTTGTGTTTTTGCTCTCATTCCTGCGTGTGCAGTAATATGGAACATGTGTATCACAATCAATGTTTTCATGTGTAGGCGCCCCTGACACATGTATTTACGTTCATACACATGTATATGTAGAGGTGGGGGGCTTCAAAATTTTTTTTGGGGGGGGGGGAGGGGGTTTATATGCTTGGTTGTAATTTTTTTTCCCCAAAAAAACAAACATTTTTTTTTTACTTAAGTAATTTTTTTCATCACATAGGTGACAAAAAGTCCCCTATGTGATGATTTTAAGATGACAGGTGGCCCCAGAAGAAAAGGAGGATCTGGGCTTCTGTGTGCAAAACCCTGTTATTTTTATTTAAAAAAAACAAAAAAAACAAACAAACACATTTACAACCACTTTAATCCACAATGCTATTTGGAATACGCAGCATGGAGGGGGGTTAATGTATTGCCATTGGTCACTGATGCATTAGTGATTATCAGTGCAGACCCTTCAAGGATGCCCACTGGAGACCACCAGGGATGCCCACCGGAGACCACCAGTTGAGCCTCCCCGGGGATGTGAATCAGTGCCAATCAGTGCCCATTAGAATAGTGCTCTGTGCCCATCAGTGCCGCCCATCAGTGCCACCCATCAGTGCCCATCATTGCCACCTATAAGTGCCCACCAGTCCCACCTATCAGTGCCACCTATGAGTGCCCATCAGTGCTGCTTATCAGTGTTGCCTATGAGTGCCCATCAGTGCTGCATATAAGTGCCTCATCACCAGTGCCCATCAGTGCCATCTCATCAGTACCACCTCATCAGTGCCAATCAGTACTGCCTCATCAGTGCTCATCAGTGAAGGAGAAAACTTACTTATTTACAAAGTTTTGTAACAGAAACTAAGAAAAACTTTTTTTTTTCAAAAATTTTGCGCTTTTTTTATTTGGAGCACAAAAAATAAAAACCCCAGTGGTGATAAAATACCACCAAAAGAAATCTCTATTTATGAGAAAAAAAATGATAAAAAATTTTGGTTGAGTACAGTGTTGCATGACCGTGCAATTGTAATTCAAAATGCGACAGCGCTGAAAGCTGAAAATTGGACTGGGCAGGAAGGGGGAGAAAGTGCCCCGTATTGAAGTGGTTAAAATATTCCAGTTTCCAGGCTTAAGTAATTAAACCCATTAAGAAAATATTACCAAGCCAACAGCCCATTAGAAGTTTTTATGACGTATTGTAAATGTTTTAGCAAGCAGTGAAAATCAGAAACAATATTTGTGGCTGAATATCTCCCCCCTGCAGAGTCAAAATTTGAAGGTGTTTCATAACCTCTGAGCTTATATCATTAGTTTGAAGTGGTTGTAAAGGCAGAAGGTTTTTTTTACCTTGCAGCCCTCCCCCTAAATACATATCTGAGCCCGATCTCAATCCAGTGATGTGTACGAGAGCCAAGGCTCTCTTGTATCTCTCACTCCTCAATAGCTCATAGACAGCAGCGGGAGCCATTAACATAGCTCCCGCTGCTGCTTCTGAGTCAGAGCAGGTCTCGGGACTGAGCACACATGAGTGCCCCCATAGCAAGCAACTTGCTATGAGGGCACTCGGCATAAGGGGGAGCCAGGAGTGCCAGCGGGGAACCATTGCACAGTATAGGTAAATATGACTTATTATTTACATTTTTAAAAAATGAAGCTTTACAGTCACTTTAAGAATAAGAACATATTCACATTTGTCAACCAATTACCAGAATTTTAAGACTAAACATACCAATATTATGAGGCACAGGAGACAGATTAGGCACTTTCCTTCTCCTAGGTCAGCCCTCAAATTTTGCACTCGCCTACTTGCAGTTTGCGACTGCAAAATGAGGACTGGCGAGGAACTGGGCTAAAAGTCACACAAGGGCGCACTGGCTTAGCGCATTATCCTTGATACATTTTAATTGGTAAAATTCATAAAAACATACTCACAAACAGCTCATGTAACAGGCATATATAGTGCTGGAGTAGGTAACATCCGTTCAACCGTCTCCTACTGGTGACCTGGATGGACTGGCTGGCGCGTTTCAAGGCCGCAGCCTCTTCATCAGATGTTCTGATGAAGAGGCTATGGCCTTGAAACGCGTCAGCCAGTCCATCCAGGTCACCAGTAGGAGACGGTTGAACGGATGTTACCTACTCCAGCACAGGTGAGGCTGCAATCATGGGCACAGGTGAGGCTGCACTAATGGGCACTGATAAAGTTGTTGTTAATATTTATTTGTGTAACTTAATTCTGCATTTAAGTGTCATTTCATGAGAATTTATGAGGGCGTGTATAGGGGCTGGATTATGAGGGGGACACTGTAGGGGTTGGGTGGGGCAACTAGTGGAGAGTAACCCTTAAGGCCTGGCTAGTAGCTCAGGACTTGAAATTTTGAGCCCTGTCCTAGGTGATATAGGCATATGATACATAGCATATTTAAATTAATTCAAAAAGTAATGTTATGCAATGTATTAAAATATGGGTTATTAGATCATAGCGAAAGGTTATTAAATGTAAAACTAACATGATCGGAAGGTCTGCTGAATTATTATAAAACATTTAACAGATCCTATCTCCCACCCCCTAACCCCTGTGATTGGGTGGGCAAAGGGCTCACCTTAGTGACACCCAGTATAAGGTTCACAAAAAGCTGCTGCAACTGCAGCTTAGAGCTTTCCATTTTCATTTTTCATTTTCATTTTCATTGCAAGATGACTCCCAGATGTTATGAGTGATACTGTGGCTGATGGTTCTGATACAGTAGATTGGACTTAAATTACTTGGTTGAATCCTGCCTGAATCCAAAGACCAGAAAACTCTTTACGTACTTTCCTTTTCTATTAAACATTATTTTAAAATGGTAAAGTCATATCTTTTTTTGCTATAAACAGTAACTAAATAATCTTTGTTTTTTTGTAAATCCCTGAAATATTCCTGTTTGGCTTGACAGTGTGTAATGGTGAGACTTGTTGTAGTGATTATTGGCATGACTTGTGCTGTCAATAGAACATGTGGTGTGGGTAATCATTAAAGTGGTTACAAACCTAAAAAAAAAAAAACTGAAAAAACCCCCCTGCAAGACGAAGGTATCGTATACTAGCTCACTATGAAATACCTTAGATCAAAGCCATTGCAGCGGTCCCCGCATACCGCTGTGACCGGCGACATGTCTCCTGGAGTTATTTCCGGGTTTGCGGGCACTGGCACTGTGATTGGCCGGAGCCGCAATGACATCACGTCATGTCATGCATGTGCGTGGGAGCCTCCAGTCACGGCACAGACCCTGAAGAAACGGCACCAGTGGGCTGTTTCTTCAGTGCACATGTGACGCCGGCACATACGGATACAGTGAATATTCACGGTACCTACAGGAATATTTCCTAAACGGTGCAAAACGGAGATATTCACGGTACCTACAGGTAAGCCTTATTATAGGCTTACCTGTAGATAAAAGTGGTGTAACAGGGTTTATAACCACTTTAAATGCATATAGTATATTGTGTCATAATCTCATGGTAGTGTATGCTTACAGCCTTAAGCCTTGTATACACTAACCTAAAAAAACCTGTCAGCTCCGATGAGAGACACTGTACTAACCATGCAAGGTTAGTACAGCAATCTCTCAAACTGAGCTGTTGTGTTGGCTGAGAGCGCTGATCGGGAGTCGGTCGGCTGCTGGTTTTCAAGCATGGACATCTGACAGAAGCCAGCCGAACGCCATATACACGGGCAGAATGTCAGCCTTTTTTTTTGAACCGGCAAATGTCTCCTGACATTCTGCCCGTGTGTATGGGGCTTTAGGCAACCCACTGCCCCTCTTAATCACATATTAGAAAACCTCTTCTGATAACTACTATTCTCAATGGTTAGAAGCTACCTCAAGAACAATAGGTGCATAAACATCTACCCATCATTGGAAGTTCTGAGACCACGCTGACTAAAGCCCCATACACATGGGCCGAATATTGATTGGTATTGGTTGGTTCAATAGAAACTGGCCAACATTCAGCCAGTGTGTATGGCAGGTGGTCCTACAGAAGCCAACCAAAGTCTGGCTTCTGTCGAAAGGGACATGACCAAAAAAGATCTGCCAATGGCTGAGAGTGCGGACCAGTGTGTTCTGGCGAGGGGGCCTCTCCCTGTCTGAACACAATAGCTCAGCGGGGGAGATCGCTGTACTAACATCAGATAATTAGTACAGCTGCTCCTCCTGAGCTCTTCAGTTTTCTTTTTCGTTTAGCCTGCTGAGTTGAAGGAGCAAATACTGATAGTGTGTACCAGGCTTAACAGTGGGGGTTAGCATGTGCACATTGAAGTAGAAGCCCTCATTATCTCCTCATAGGGTAATCCTAGCAGTCCAATGCTCACCCAAGCATTATATCAGGGACAGAATCAAGCCTTTTATTGACAAGCACATTAATTGGCAAAGAATCGGGTGGCTGCAAAGAGATGTTGCATTCTATGGAGAGAAATGAGCCACAAAGAGGGTGGTAATAACTTGTTGCTGGATCGTATTATGTGAAGCTTGTTATTTTGTTTTTACAGCTTGACTTGTTCACTTTAGCAGAATGTACTGTATGGGGGAAAAAGGCAGTGTACACAAAGGCATTGCATCGCCCTTAACTGTCAGATACAATCAAAAGGTAAAGAAAGTCTGTCATTGATCTAAAATTTTAAATAAAGTTGCTCCCTGTGAAAAACAGAATGTAAATAAAATACTTACCTCTCTGGCTACCCACACCACCAAACATTGCTCTAATGATGAAGAATCATCCTTCAAATTCTCTTAGGAAACTCAGACTTCCAGGAGTGTCAGTCTGCTGTGTCGCCCACTGCGCTCCATGGCTCCTACCACCGGCCTTCACATCACTACTGTGTCCTGTAGTGATGCATAGATTGCCAAGAGGAACCAGTGAGCCCAGTGAGAGACACATAAAATCGACACAAAAAGACTTCGGGAGATGGGGAGCAGTTTTATTTGAATCTTTATATTGGCAACAGGGTCACTTTAAAATCATACATTTATTGCATCAAAGGGGACTCTACATACCATACTCCTCATCCCTTGTGTACATCAATAGTTAAATCATAACCATAACTGGTATGGACGCATTTTGTATTGTGTTCATTAATTCCCTGAAAGTATTTAATGAATTATTAGTTTCAAAATGATATTACCTTTTGTTCATACATGGCTGGAACTGCAGTCTAGTTGATGCATTTTATCTAGAGGCTGTTTTAGGAAACAAGTAATGAGGCAACTCTAATAATCTTTCTTATGCTGGGGCTCTCTCTATGTGCATTGTAGTTTAATTACCTATAAGCTGTAGCAACCTCCACTGAGCTCAAATAGATGTTGTGTTACCTGGAAATGTGTTTTATCATGCACTTATACTATTTACTGTATGACTGTGACTCATGCATACAGCAAGAGAATAGACTCTGCCAGATCATTGGCTGTACAGGTCAAGGGTTCTTAGTGTTCAAGCTATTGGATTACTAACACTCCCATTTCCTGAGTTATGAAAAAACAATATCTTTCTTTCAAAAAAAAAACAACGTTCTATTTTATTTTTGGACATTTAATAACATTGCCAGAGGTGTTTCAGCAGTTGTTATGTTTGTTTTTCACTTATATTTAAGCTAATGTAAAGAATATAGGGCTGTTGTAATGGCAATGTTATAGTTTGTCCCTGACTCTGTCAATGTGTCTCTTTCTGTTCAACTTTGTTTGCATGTAGTACCCTCCTAGATAGGTGCTAGGATTAGGTAGACATAAGGCCCGTACACACGATGCGAATTTCAGACAGGAACTTTCATTTGATGGCCTGTCGTCCAAAATTCTTACTAATAGTATGCTCCTTTTGACAGCCGATTTAGATTTTTCATCAGACAAAAGCTTGATGTGCAGACTAGTAAATTTTTGTCGTACGACAATGCAACGTCTGATTTTTGTTCAAATCATATGACCGAGACTACGCATGCTCAGAAACGAAAAAAAGATACAAAAATATTCAAAACATTACATCACTTCTGACAATGAGTTCGGTCATACAAAAATTTTCGTATTGTTAGTACGCTCTTCACTTTCGACATGAGACAAGCATCCAGTGGCGTAGCGTGGGGGGGGGCGGTGCTAGGGGGGCCGTGGCCCAGGATGCAAGATTTAGGGGGGTGAATCTGTCTCCTAATTCCTACTATTTGTATTTATTGTATTGTATGTATTTACTAATGTTATCAGCAATGGCCAGCCAGGGCCCTTTGATTGGGTGAATGGAGTCACGGGCAGTGGCAGGGCTGGCCTGTCTGTGATTGTGGGTGGCTGATGGTATGTTGGCTGGGCCCGCCACAGCCACCAGCACATGCTCTAGGGGGGTTCATGTGTAGAAAGGATCATGGATGGAAGATGCCTGGATGGATGGAGCACTGTAAATGAGGAGAGGCTGGCTGGCTGGCCCACAGCCACCCACAGCCCATCATAATGCTCTGTGGTAGGGGGTTGTTTGGCGGCATGTGGTGGAGATGGATGGATGGAACCTGGATGGGTGTGGAGCACTGTAGATGAGGAGAGGCTGGCCCAGGTCTGAGGTGGCTTTCCCACACAGCTGAGCCTCCCACCACAATGCTCTTTCGGGGGGTTGGTTGGTAGCATGTGGTGGAGATGGAGGCTGGATGGATGTGGAGCACTGCAGATGAAGAGAGGCTGCCACAAGTCCATGGTGGCTGTCCCATAGCCGCCCACCACAATGCTGTGTGTCTGATGATGCAGCGTCAGACAGCTGGCTGTGGGTAATCGTGGTCGGAGCAGGCAGTCGCTTGCTCAGCTCCCGTTGCCTGGCTGTCCGGGCCCCCACTAACTGAGCCCTGGATCTCCCATCCATTTTTCCTTGTCTGTCACAGCATGGGAGACAAAAAGTGCGCTATTGCAATCACCCACAGCCAGCTATCTGACCCTCAGACACACAGCATTGTGGTTGATAGCCTTCCCTCGTCTGCCAGCTGCTACACCACCCCGAACCATCAGGGGAGGGGGGCCAAGTGGTCGTGGTGTGGTGTAGCAGCCACCAGACCAGAAGAGGCCACCCACCACAATGTGCTGTGTGTCTGAATGTGTGTGTCTTCCTCTCCCCAGACCGAAGCGGCAACCAAAGCCCTAGTCAGACGAAAGCTACTGGGACTGCAGTGTGTGCACCTTCAAGAACAGTGCTGAGGCCTTCAAGTGCCTGTGCCTGATGTGTGATCATGTGCATAAGGGGACCTCCACTCGGTAAGTCTCTCTCTCATTTATCTTGCCATCATCTTCCTGCGCCTCCTGCGGGACACACCATCTCTCAGGGATGACATTGTTGTGCTCTGATCGGCGGATGCCCTCCGCCAGAACACTCCAGTCAGCGCTCTCAGCCATCAGACCTTTTTCAGTCATGCCTCTTCGACAGAAGCCGGCTGAGCATCCTGCTTCTGTCATACCAGCTGCAGGACACAGGGGCAGATGTCCAAATGTCAGATGATTTCTAATGAACCGGCCAATACTGCGCGACATTCATCCTGTGTGTAGAAGGCTTTAAGGGGCGCAAATGACTTTTCTTGCCCCGGGCGCTGCCAACCCACACTATGCCACTGCAAGTATCCAACAAAAAATGGACGTTCTGTCGTCCGAAAATCGGACCGTGTGTATGAGACTTTAGACCCCATACACACTATTAGATTTTTTGCAGATTTTTGTCTTCAGATTTACCAAAACCATAAAATATGAGGTCAAGCCTTAAGAGTTTCAATTTGTATGCAATCAGGCAGGCCCTAACACTACATGGTTTTGGTATATCTGAAGGTAAAGAATCAGCAGAAAATCTAATAATGTGCATGGGGTCTTAAAATCTAAATTGGCTGTCGAAAGGAGCATACTAACGGTAAGAATTTCAGACGGCAGGCCATCGAACGATAATTCCCGTCCGAAATTCGCATTGTGTGTATGGGCCTTTAGTGCTGGCTCACTGTGTTCAGCAGAGCTGTATTTTGGTTGCTAGGTAAATTTAGCTTGTCTCACTGTAACCAATGGGGCTGCAATTTCTGTATTAGATAGATTAAAGCTGGATACACACTATCCAATTTTCTGTAGATTGTTTCCTTCAGATTTACCAAAACCATATAATATGAGGTCAAACCTTATGAGTTTCAATTTGTATGTAATCAGGCACGCCCTTGCACTACATGGTTTTAGTAAATCTGAAGGAAATATGACAACAAAAGTTGGGTAGTGTGTATGGGCACTGTAATCAGTACAGCTGCATGTGATTAGTTAGGTCTGTTCAGTGTTTCAGCTGCTGATGGTGTGATTGCTTCTTCTGCTTTCCAGAGAACAGTAGAACTTTGTGGAACATACTGTAGGTGTGAAGCATTACAAATAGCAGCAAAAAATATTTATACAGCCCTGGCAAATCCCAGGGAGGGTGCCCCTGAAGACTGCTGAGAGGCTGTATAAATACTCAGAGCCATAGCGCTTTTGGGTCTTTTCCTTCAAGAAAGGAACACAGCCCTCTGGGCAGACCTGCCATGTGCTTGCTGTTTGTGAGTTCTCAGATGGTTGACCTGAGGGCCTGGATGCTGAAGGTACAGAGAGCTGACTGGGGGGGGCTGTCGTCTGAAGATCTAGTCTAGGATTCCAGGCAATTTCCAGCAGCTCCTTCAGGGGTAGCGCTACATGCATGCAAATTGGAAGAAAAATAATAGAAACCAATGTGAAATAAAAAAGAAGTAAAGTTACATTAACGAAATTACAGATATCTTGTATAATTGTTACCTGGGCACTTGTGCTTCTAATGGAGACTACAAGTGACTTTATTATTTTTTTAACACATAATATGCAGGTATGATTCACTGTTGTCACATCACCATCAGGGAATTCACCCTGAGAAATGACATGCAGATCAGCGTTGCTGAAATACAAAAAAAGAATGAAAAAAGGCAATTATAATACACAATGTTTTGGAACACTTAGGAGTCTACTTATAATAAAACATATGTGCTACAAATGTCTAAACATTCATCCAAGCGTAATAAATAATACTCAATGTTTGTAGAATGTGTGCAATAGTTTCCTTGTTGCCTTCTACCAGGTGAATGTAACATTCCCTAACACAGGGGTCCTCAGACTATGGCCCTCCAGTTGTTCAGGAACTACAATTCCCATCATGCCTAGTATTGTCTGTGAATGTCAGAGTTTTACAATGTCTCATGGGATCTGTAGTTCGGCAACAGCTGGAGGGCCGTAGTTTGAGGATCCCTGCCCTAACATTTGATTCTTATATAGCCATAAGAACATTCAACCATGAGAGTTCATTCACCAAACAGAAAATAGCCTAACCCTGTAGACCAAGAACATTTGATCAGCAGGGGAAATCATTTGAGGGAGGACTTCTGCACTGTGTACAGTCTATGTGGAATCCTGTGTGAATGAACAACTGAACAGATAATTTTGCGAATGAATCTCCAGCTGCAGTGTAAAACAAAACATTTTTCAGTGATATTATTACCTCTCCTAAATGTGACAACTTCCTTCTGGTTGTTACGGAGCCAGGACCCGTCAGCATCCTAACAACCAGTGACCCCACCCAACACATTCAGCTGTCAGCCAGGATTCCTGAATGACAGGCGAATGTAAACAAACACAGGATAGTGTAAAAAAACACATACCATTTTTAGGTCTGGTATGGATTTTAAAGGGAACCTCATGAACACAAACAAAACAAGGAAAAAAGACGTGGTTTCCCCAAAATTCCGTAGCAGGTTCTTCAAGTCTGTATGGTATGGTATGGTATAGATTTCAAGGGGAAACCTAACTCAAAAAAACAAAAAAAAAACAAAAAATTCATACCAGACCCTGATCTGAGCATGCAGCCTGGGTGGTCAGGAAAGGGAGGGGAAGAATATGCAGTCCCCCTCCCTGCACCATACCAGGCCACATGCCCTCAACATGTGGGGGGGGGGGGGGGGG
>BLSH010138096.1:35677-46187 GCA_018402905.1 Glandirana rugosa
GAACTACAGTATGTAGAGACCTCAGAAGTCCTCCCCTCCTCCCGGAAAAGGTCGCTTCGTGTGGGAGGACAGACGTACGGAGGGAAGCCTCCTTTAGTACCATTGTTGAAAATAAAAGTGAGGGGGAATCCAAAACTTTAGAGATGTCCTGAGGGAATACTGTCATTTCCAATGGGACACAGACAGCAAAGCGTACATTTACAACTACAAAAATGTTTGTAGCAGAACTACACTGCATCTGAGCACCACAAACCAAAAATGAATTTCTAAAATTCAGAGCAAACTCCCCCATTCATCCATCAATGTCTCTATGCTTTATTTTGCTGAGAAATCACTATTCTTTTTAAAAACACTCCCCGACACTAGCTGGCCATCTCGAGTAAGAGCAGATGATTTATGTAGCATTTACTTTCCAGAATCTATCTGTTTTTAGCTCAGGCATGCAGACAGGAGGGTGTGCTTCGCTGGAAAAGGCCCTCCTCCCCTCCTGAAGACTCCAGAGATGTATGACATCATTTGCCTAGGTCTGGAAACCAGGGCATAACTGAAGAAATATAAAAAAAAATGTTAAAAACAAGTAAATATGACATCCTATCTATTTACTATTGCTTGCAGCATAAGGATTAAAAATAGTCCAGGTTGATTGAGAGAGTCAAGTTCAACTTTAACACAATCCAGGTACCAGTATATAATAATTTTCATAATAGTGGTCTTTTAAAGTGGAACTTCACCATTTGCTATTACTGTCTATTATTTTGATCTTTAGTTGCAACATTACTTATATAGTGAAGTATACAATTTACTATATTTTAAGCCTATGGTGAGTCTGCATTTGTTGGTAGTGAGTGTTGATGGGATGGAATGGAATTTTGTGCAATGCTCATTATATATTTTTGTGGAGCCCACAGAAGTAGGATATACGACATGCTTCATTTCCTGTCACAGGTTCAGAGATTTTTGTAACATTTTTCTTTTAAGTGGACCATGTTCAAATAAAAAGCATGTGGGTACATTTCCATTCATTTTCCATCTTTATTGAAATTTCCTGGATTTCTCTTTTGAAAACATCCCATTGTAGGTGCCTGTGATGTGACCCTCTGTACACCCATTATCTGGGTTCACTTATCTCCAGCGTTGCCTGGGCGACATTAATAATATGCAGCAGCTTATGTATAATGGCAAAGATTTTATGAGCCTTAATAGGAATTATCACTAAAGAATAGGACATTAACTGGCTGCTAACAGCTTAATAGGTTAATCCCCTCTGGCAAGTATTACGGCACAGTTACAGTGTCAGCCTTATGCTATAATTGCTATCTGAAATTAAACTTTCTGACTCCTACTACTTTTGACTTTATAATCTCTGCATTTTTATTCCCTAGGACTATTGGATGTGTAGAGTGCTTCTGTGAATTTCTGAAATTCTAATAGCTTTTTATATTCATACTTCCTTATACCTTTTGTTCATAGCACAGTGTTAAAAGAATTTGTCATACTGCCGATAGGAAGTGTTCTTTTAATAGCATGATGAAGAACATGTGATGTGCATTAACTGCTACCAAGCTGCTGTCTGTAAACACATTTCATCAACCCAGCCCATCCAAAGGTGGTTGGCAAGGGATTGGACTTTCAGATGGGCCTATTTCATGAGTTCTCATAAGCAGTATTAGAAAATCCTGGGCTATTGCAATGCATGTCTACTTTATAAACTCCTGATCCTTTCCGATCCCAAGAAACACTGACCCTGGTGTTTGAAGATAAACCCATATGATCATTTATGCTTCCTACACAAAAAGATTATTATACAATTTTGTCTACAACATTTATATCTGGTAAAATTATCTCCTGTGTATGGGGACTGAAGCTAGGTCCCAATGCTAATAAATCTGCTACTGTGCTTAAAATGTATCTAAACCTACAAATAAATATAAAAAAAAAAAATACAGTTTACCCATCCTTAGATGTGGTCACTGCATTCGCTTTTTTTTTTCAAACTATTACATTTATTTTCACCTGGTGATGCAGCCCATATCACATTTCCTTTCCTAGACTGAAAATGCTCACTCATTGTACTATAACAATGGAGAAGCAGAACTTCTAAAGTCGGAAGGTTTTTTTTATCTTAATGCATTCTATGCATTAAGATAAAAAACCTTCAGTGTGCAGCACCTCCCCCCCGCCCCCCTAATACTTACCTGAACCCTATCTTGATCCAGCGATGTCCATGAGTGCCATGGCCGTCCAGGACTCTCCCTTCTGATTGGCTGAGACACAGCAGCGGCGTCATTGGCTTCCATTGCTGTCAATCAAAGTCAGTTAGCCAATCAGAAGAGAGAGGGGGTGGGGCCGAACCATGGTCCCATGTCTGAACGGGCACACAGAACATTGCCAGCTGCTTGCTGTTGGGGCACTCGACTGGAGGGAGGGGCCAAGAGAGCCAACAAGGGGGGCCCGAGAAGTGGAGGGTCTTGGTTGCTCTATGCCAAAGTACTGCACAGAGCAGGTAAGTATAACATGTTTGTTATTTTTAAAGAAAAAAAACAAGACTTTAATATCACTTTAAATGTTGCAATACAGTTTTATAGAGAAACTCCTTAATTTTTAAAGTGGACCTGAAGTCAAAAGGGGAAGATTTGTTCTTATAGACCAGTGTTTCTTAACCTTCTCAAGGCACCCGTTAAAATTATGCACAATCTTGAGGCACTCCATTCTAAAATGAAAAGACTAAACTAATAGCATGCTTACAAAGCAAATATACTTTTGGACATTGGTACTGACTGATATTCAGCATTTCTTCTCCCTCATTTTCTCTCCCCCATGCAGCTTATGTGGCTCCAGTGCTGAAAAGGTGTGGGGGGGCAACAAAGATGTTGTGCAGGCGCCCAATTTCCTCAACTGATGACATCAGTGGTTGTTAGGATGCCGGAGGTTGGCCTGCACAGTGCCCAAGTGTGTAATGTTGCACAATGAACATGTGGCTTTGTGTAACACAAGTTATGCTTGTTCCACCCATTGGCTTGTGCACATTTTTGGCCAATTTGGTGCAATTTAGGCATTTTGCCAAGGCACCATGAAGAACCCAGAAAGCACCCTAGGGTGACTCAGCACCCTCATTCAAAAATGATGTTAATTATGCCTAATTAGCACCCTAAATCGTTTCTATTTTGTCTCAAATTTCTCCTGAAAAACAGCAGGTCACTTCTTTCCATTAATTCTTATACAGTTTAAGTGTTGTGTACGGTCATCTAAGGCACTGCTGTCTCATGAGATTAGTAATGAGATATGTTGATGTTAATACTGTCCTGCCTGCTGGAGAGGATGCTGTACTTGAGGATATGTAATGCAAGATTTCTGTGCTCCTGTGTAATTAATTCTGTGGATCTGTGCCTTTCACACGCGCAGATTGTTGGCCAACCGAACGTCCAACTTTTGTCCAAATTGGTCGACGGTGGTTTTGTCTAGCGGACTGAGTCAAGTAACCGGCCAACAAAGCCGAACGTAGTGACGTGTTACGAGCATATAACGAGGAAGTTCAGGTGAATGTGATTTATTAATTACGAACACAGGTTACACGACCAAAAACTTCTTGGATTCAGAGCATGTGTGTTTGCACTTCCAACTTTTTATTGGCCAACTTCTGTACACACGAGCCAACAATCGGCCAACGCCTTGTTGGCCAACACAAGTTTTCTAGTCTCATCGTCCAACTTCTGTTGGACGACAATTGGAAATCGGTTGTGTAATTGCGCGTACACACGATCAGATTATCGGTCAACAGGTCTTTGGATGACCATTGTTAGCCAACAATCGGACCGTGTGTATGGGCCTTTAATCTCCTACTGTCTCGTGAATCCTCCCCAATCAGTCATAAAATTGCAAGTCATCAAGGAGCTAGGACATATAGAAGCAAAACCCTGCTCCTCTACCATGATGGCCACCTCAACACAAAGACATAGGGCAAAACAAGGCATGATAAATCAATCATGAGGAAATGATCAGCTGTGGGCAGTCTCTAGGCAACACTGGTGACCATACCTCCCAAAAGAATTGAGCAGGACTGACCAACAATTTCACCGTATTCCTGAAATCCTGTGTACAGAGATTTTATCCTGTATAGGGCTCCTGCTACAGTGTGCGCACAGCTCATGCATATAAAAATTGCCATGGAATTAGAATATGAATGAGCTATAATATGATTTGCAAATAAATAAGCCAGTGATGGGATTTACTGTACATATGAATGAATGAATGAATGAATGAGCTTCTGCAGCACATTCATGTGCAAAGCCAGGGGATGCTTCTCATTGGCTTTGGCCACATAGCACAGCTTCTGCATGTGAAGTCTGCATTGCATCTGGAGAGTGAGTTTAAGGGTGAAAATTGTCTGTACTGGTGGGAAGGCAGAGGAGTCTGTACTGGAGGGACCTCTGGACTGAGGAGGCAGTCTGTATTGTCTGTACAGAGAAATTGCCAGGTGTGGGGGTCTATAGAGAGGGGTTGGGTTGGGTGTGGGGGGTGTTCTGAGGAGGGTTTGGGGCTGTGGGGAAAACATGTATAGACTAGGTGGAGGGAGATCTGTACTCTGGGGGATATCAGTTTGCGGTGGGGTGAAGGGGTCATCTTTGGTTGTAACAACACACTAACTTGTGTGTTACCAATGTACGACCCCTGTATGACAATGGCAGTATAAGATCCCAGGTGCTGCCACCAATAGGTGACAGCAATCTGTCAGATTTCACTGTACTACCACCTATAAGTGAATTCTGAAGATAATAATCTTAGCCTCACCCTGAACAGGTATTCTACAACTTGTAAAGGCCACAATCTAAGCAGACTAGGAGTGATCCACATCGGGGTTGGTTAACTATGCAGTTATTCCATTACACACTAAAACAGCTTTTATCGGAAACATGAACCATTTACAATAATCACTGTAATGGGTCTGGCTGAATATTCTGTGTTCTGCAGGCTAAACTGTTTCACAATAGTTGAATAAACCTGGTCCAATATGTTGTTAGGTTGGATTAATGGATGCTAATTGATATGATTAATTATGCCTGGCTTCCAAACATCCTTTACAATGCTATTGCTAACCCAGGCCTGTATAAACATCTTGTGATACGATATATGAAAGGCTTTACTAGCAGATCTCTGGTTGTCAGTGGTTTGCTATGTCCTGTTATGGCATAATTATTAATGGACATTTCCGTGGTGAAATAGTTCTGAAATTTCCAGACCCTTTGAAAATGTTTACCTAATTTATACTGCTTGTGACATGAAATGTGCCAATTGCTTGCAGATCTTTCAATGAAAGATTTGAATCTAGTTTATGTCATAGACCGGTGAATTTTAACAGAATAGGAATAACGTCTTGAAGTGCCTAGACCTCATTACGGTCACATCCTGTACTTTCTCCATTAGGCATTCCTAATCCTTGCACTCAATGTGTTACACATTCCCGATCCCTTCCCTCAATGTATCATGCACTCCTGACCACTTCATTCTGTGCATTATGAACTCTTTACTCCTCTTCTCTGTGCAGCAACCATTTTTGAACCCTGTGCAATAACCACTCCTGATCCCTGCACTCTGTGCCGTACACACACCTGACCCTTGTACTCTGTGTGATAACCACTCCTGACCCCTGCACCCTGTGCATTCCACACACTCCTTATCCCTGCACTATGTGCCGTACACACACTTGACCCTTGTACTCTGTGCAATAACCACCCCCTGACCCCTGTGCATTGCACACTCCTGATCCCTTCACTCTGTGCCATACACACACTTGACCCTTGTACCCTGTGCGATAGGCACCTATAACCCCTGCATCATGTGCATTGCACACTCCTGATTCCTGCACTCTGTGTGCCATGCACTCCTGGCCCCTGCACTCTGTCCATTATGCACTCTTGACTCCTCTTCTCTGTGCAGTAACCATGTTTGTACCCTGCAGTCTGTGTGTTATGCACTCCTAACACCTACACTCTCTTTAATGATCACTCCTTACCTCATGCACTCTGTGTAATACTTACTCCTGAACCCTGCACTCTGTGTAATATGCCCTCCTGAGCCCTGCACATTGTGCATTATGCCTTTCTGACATCTTCACTCTGTGTGTTACGCATTTCTGAGCCATGCACTCTCTGTGGTATGCACTCATGGACCATTCACCATGTGGGTTATGCACTGCTGGTCCCTGTACTCTCTACATTCTACAGTCCTGACTTTGCACTGTTTGCAATACCCACTCCTTATCCCTGTGCATTTCTTACCATTGACCCCTATACTCTACTTTTCTTAGTCCTAACACCTGTGCTCTGTGATATGCATTCCTTAATCTTGCCTTCTCTGGGTTACAGATATATGAGCCCTACAGCCTGTGCGCTATGCACTCTTGAACCCTGCACATTATGCCTTTACTCACTCCTGAGTCTTTAACTCTAACCCCTGCACTCTGTGCATTATTACCCCTGAACCCTCTATTATGTATTTCTGGCCCATACACACTCTGCATTACACACTGCTTGCCCCTGCCCTCTCTGCATTATGCACTCTTGGCCTCTGCACTCCATGTGATACATATTCCTGTTTCTTGCACACTGTGAGCTCTGTGCTCCTAAACCCTGCAACTTGTACGTTATGCACTCCTGAGCCCTGCACTCTGTATGCTATTTACTCATGAGCCCTCTGCTCTGTGTATTACGCATTCATGACCCCTGCATCTTGTGTGTTAAATACTCATGACCCCTGCAGTATACGCACTGTATTGTACATTTTGTATATACCTGACCACTGTGCTCTGTATGCTGGGCTTTATATGACATGCTGCACTCTACTTACATTATTCTCCTGATACCTACACTGTATGCACTTTTGTTGTATGTTACACTACTGACCCCTGTATTGCATTCACTATGTTGTTCTACACTGTATACAATGCTATATTGTTCATTACACTCCAGAACCCTATACTGTATATGTAGAGAAAGAAGTGTCCCATGAGCCAAACATCGAAGCAAACCCGATGTAATGTGGTATATAGCAACCTCAGCCTGGGCTCCAACCAGGCCATGCCCCCAATGTGTTTTCCTCTGCCCCTTGGAGCTTAGTCACGTTCCCCATGACTAGGCTCTGAGGGGCATAGCGAAACGCATTAGGGCCATGGCTTGATTAGAACCCAGGCTGAGGTTGTCACATACCATATTACAGTGAGTTTGCTTTCAATGTGCGGCTCATGGGACACTTCTTTCACTACATATGGACATTTGGAACTGAGCCAAGCTCCTTGCCCAGCCTGCACTCACAGCAGTGGGAACAAGAATAGAACCCCTAACAGCCTGAGAGGCTCACACAATTTTTCATTTGGTTCACAACCTGTACTGTATATGCTATGTTGCTCATTATATTAAGCTTGGTGACAGAGTCCTAATTAGTTTTATTACACCATATTTTTTACACTTAAAAAAAACTTCAGCTCCTCAGCAGCAGCCACAACAGATGTTGCAGAAAGGTCAATGTCAAATAATATTTTCTAAATATTTTAAGACAAATGTGTTTGCAGTGTAATTGGTGCTTATCACTGTATTCTCTGCAAGAACTGTTGAGTTGATGCATTAAATTGACTGCACAGAATTAAAGTGGTTGTAAAGTCACTACTCACAAATCCTGGCATCCCCTCTTTTAGAGGAAATTATACCGTGCAGTATCTGTGTTTTTGTAAAATTATGCAGGGAAATACCTTCTTTTACAGCGCTGCTGTGTGGTCATGTGACCCCCTGGCACTCTCCTTCCCTGATCTGAGCACTACAGTGGGAGGGGCTGAGATTTTCCAATGACATCAGCCAGGAGGAAAGGAGGAGAGTGGCTACATAACTTTGGAAACACAGATACTGCACAGTATATCTTTTTGTAACAGGGGGGACTCCAGGATTTGTGATTAGTGATTTGACAGCCACAGTGGTGGGAGGGGGGGGGAGAAGAGACGGCTCACACACAGATTCCCGAGCTGACAGGCGGAGATGGAGGAGGGGAAAGGGAGAGACAGCGGGATGACGAAGGCATCTAAACTGACCACAGTATCATGGATCAGCAGCCATGATTACCATGGTCAGAACACCAAGGGGGACACAAGAACAGGCAGGATCAACCAGGTATTTTGCAGCGTAGAATGGGCACCGCACAAGCACTATTCTGTATATGCTGCTTTAAAGGAACATGATCATTTTTTTTAGGCTAACCACCACTTTACAGTATGGACAATACATTCTTTGCTGTGTTTCTGTCCGTATTATGGTAAAGCCTACAGTGTCAGGTGGGATTCTTATCAAAGTTGAGGTCATGCACCCTTTTGCTGGCTACACCCATTCTTTGCCACGATGCCTCTATGCTAATTCCCCCTCTTTGTCAAGTTAAAATGTTGGGAAGTATGTCAGTAACTAATTCTTTGTCCTCTGCTTACCTTTATGGGCACGGCTTCTGATGTTCAGAGCCCTTTAAACATTTTAATTAAACACATTATTATTACTATACAGGATTTATACAGCGTCAACAGTTTGTGCAGCGATTTACACATCAGAGAAACCTTGTAGTAGTTTACAAGTAAATAAACATATTTTTATTAGAATTAAAACTTTAGTTCTCTGAGTTCTGTTGTCTGGAAAAAATGTAACACATAATTTTACTAAAGGCCCTCGTTCTTCAGCATGTTGCAGTGAAATACCCAGGCTTTTTGCATGAACACTCCTATCTTTGCAATATGCCATGCCACTTAGGCAAATAATTTAGGCAAAGTTAATTGTGTTCAACTCTGATGACAATAAGTCAAATAGGTTGGGTGAGACATGACGCATGACTTGGCAGGATGCCAGAAACCAAAAGAGCCTCTAAATTGTAATGAATTCTTCGCTACAACTGGCAGACCAACTACAGAAAATGAGCTATAGGCTGTCATTTTTTATATCGCTTAGTATTTATGAGCTTAATTTTGATTAGCCTAGAATTTACCTCTTAATAAACCTATACTTTTATTAAATACCGCACTAATATTCACTCTATACTGCCTTGTGATCATTCAGCATGACTGTAGGAATTCAACTTTGCATACTGTGCCCATGTATGAGAAATATATTTATCTTAAAAGATACTCCAACCTGTATTTGCCTGCATTGCATTTCAATGCTGCATACACTGATATAATGTATAAATTGAACCTCATAAATATTCAGTCCATGTGTGTTGATATAAAGCTTTACAAACTCCATTCTTATAGTTTCTTCAGGGATCTAGATTATAGAATAACTCATCCATATGAAAATGTGATTGCTCTGTGTAAAATCTGATCATTCGCTGTACGCAAATCTAGCCTCATGCATATGAAGAGTCCTGGAGTATTTCCCATTTAATATCTCCTCGCTGAAGGCTTCATCAGACCAGGTATACTGTTGTAGCCCTACAGGGGTTAAATTATATTTTTCCTATTTCAATTGATCTATCTTGCAGGAATTACGGCTGATAGCTGAAAGGATTGGCTTTATCACATTCAAATAAAATCTGTATTGAACAGCATTAAAATTGGGGAGGTTACAGCTGAAGGACAATTTATTATAAGCCAAGAAAATGAAAGTGGAGATATATCAAATAATAACATGGAAGCTCCACTCACACACTGAGATTCCCTGTAGCGAAAAATGAATGTAGTTAGGAATACTGACACAACAGGAGAATGAGCTTCTGGTTATTAGAGCTCTGGCTATGCATATAGGCTTTATTTGCAAATTACGGTACTCTGTTTTAGGAAATTTCTATTTCATTTACTTTTTAGTAGGATCTGAAAGGAGGCAGGGACCCAACTGTGCCCTTTTGTCTACTGTATGTCTGTGAAAACCAAGTTTTAAAGTTTGCAGGGACAGAGAAACTTGCAACCAATCAGATTATTAGAAAGCTCTCTGCGGCACCATCTGTTACCGGGAGATGAGTTTTCTAATAGCATAGTGTGTGCTACTTGTAAATGGAATATCGGTGCCTGTGAAGTGTGTTGTGAGAATGGTGAATAGCTTTACGGAATAAAGTCATGTGCTAGTGAAAACTTCCCTCTCTTTTTTTTTTTTTTAATTAAGTTTCATTACACATAATTGAAAATTAAATGCAGCTTCACTGAATTAGCTAAGCTAAGTGAATGGTCAGTTTGCAGTCTCTATTAATATATGATTTCCCAGCTATTACAAGCAAAGTAATAGCGCAGCTACACATGTAAAGATGGGTGCACACTAAAGTATTTGCAGATTCTGAACGAGCAGTAGAATCACTTAAAGTGATTGTAACAATCACCTTGTAAAACAACCCATTTGGTTTAAAATAGAAATGAAAGGCATAACATTTTTTATGCATATAAAAAAACAATTGAAATACCTTTTTTCACTTTTTTATAAGTAATCACATTCCCTCTGTTCTCAGCTGCATAAGAGCTAGGGGGAAGAGAAGCAGCAGCACATTGAGCTCACCAGTGAAT
>BLSH010138096.1:69287-87726 GCA_018402905.1 Glandirana rugosa
CAATTTCGTAAACAAATGGGTTGTGTAGTATAAGGACTATACACGGACGACATGGTACATGAACATAATCTTTCATAGTACAAGAGAAACATAACGAAGGAAATACACTTTAGGGACCACAAGGACGGTCAGGGGAAAGAAAGGATAATTTTGACTGGTGTGATACGTCCTCTCATGTAGCACCACACGACCCTTGAGTCACATGAGAGGAAGTTACTAGTCTGAACACACGACGATGAAGAGGAGGGAATCAAGAATACGTCGACTCTTGTCTCCGTTACGTTAGTGTATATGTACAGTGTAGTATGACTGAGTAATTGTCATTAAAAATGTGAGAGCACTGAAAGCTGAAAATTGGTCTGGTTAGGAAGGGGGTTTAAGTGCCCAGTTGTCAAGTGGTTAAAATAGAAATAAAAGGCAAAAAATTTCATATAGATATAAAAAAACCACTATAAATACCTTTTGACTTTTTTTTATATGTGATTGCATTGCCTCTGTTCTCAGCTGCATAAGAACTAAGGGAGGAGAAGTAGCAGCACACAAGTCTGATCATTGAAGGAGAGTACACTGAGTTCCCAGCACACCACGATGTACTCTCCTGCATAGTGTGGTCAGTTTTAATAGGAAAGAAAGGGGACTGGCAGGAACACCAGGGATTTCACATAAAGGAAGCAATACAAAGAGAACATGATACTTTCTAATACAAGTACATGGTACAGCAGGCACATATCAGGAATATGATGTGTTGGGTAAACAAATGCTTTAACTGCGTATGGTTAATGATGGGTTGATGAGCATGTTAACCAGTTGCCGATCGCCACGCCATGGATTGACGACGGCAACTTGGCTTGATATTGCAAACCACCGCCACCTGACAGCGGCTGCGAGATCACGTATTGTGAGGGGAAGGGGAGCCAGGGAGCGCGTAGGGCGGACTCAATGTCCGTCAGCTACCCGCGATCACTCCCCCGCAGTGACAGAACAGGGATCCGTGTATGTAAACACACGGATCTCCGTTCTGACAGGGGGGAAGGAGGGTGTTCATAGGCTTCCTGTGTATGGGAGCAATGATCACTCTCCTCCCCCAGTCAGCCCAGGCCCTATACAGTTAGTAACAATCCCAGGGAACACAGTTAACCCTTTGATCGCCCCCTAGTGTTAACCCCTTCCCTGCCAGTGACATTTACACAGTAATCAGTGCATTTTCATAGCACTGATCGCTGTATAAATGCCAATGGTCCCAAAAAAGTGTCAAAAGTGTCCGACATGTCCGCTGCAATGTCACAGTACCATTAAAAATTGCAAATCGCCGCCATTACTAGTAAAAATAAAAAAAATAAAAAGAACCCATAAATTAATTCTCATGGTTTGTAAATTAGTTTTTTATACTATTTTTTGGATATGTATTTTAGCAAAAAGCAAGAAATATTGTTTTTTTTTTCAAAATATTTATTTGTTTATAGTGGTGACCAGAAGTGACATAGAGGTGATCAAATACCACCAAAAGAAAGCTCTATTTGTGGGAAAAAGGATGTCAATTTCCTTTGGGTACAACGTCGCACGACCGCGCAATTGTTAGTTAAAGCGACACAGTGCCGAATAGCAAAAAGTGCTCTGGTCATAAAGGGGGTAAACCTTCCAGGGCTGAAGTGGTTAAATAATTCAGAATTTACATTTGAGGATACATGTGATCCAAGCATCCATTACATATTTCTACATTGAACCATGCAGAGTTTTCATCATACTTGTCTCATGTTTTTCTTTCTCTTTATCCTTTGCTCTATTCTTGAAAACCAAAAAGGCTCAATTTATATGGGACGCTGTTATCTTGACAGCTAGAAACCAGCATCTAAAACGTCCGTTTTGCCACCTTTTGCATGCCGCGTTTAGCCACTTGAGGCAGGAGGCTCCTTCTTATTAACCTTGTATGTCCCAGCCCACCTCTGACACACAGGATCAGTGCCTAGACTCCTGACTCTCCCTCCAGCTCTTTCTGAAGGCAATCATCAGTCCTACTTATCCTTCTTTGGGTAAGTATGATTATGGGGTGGTCTGGGGTAAGTCAAGTGTAGCTGTTTTAAGGCCACTGATGCATTTTGCAGCAGTCCAATCAATTTTTTATTTTACTTTATTTGGCTGTCATGCCAGCTATGGCACCCACTCTATCCCCAGGGTCTGGTTCTCACCTGAGTGGCCCTCTGATTTTGCACTTAGCACAGGGGATTAAATAAATACATTTTAAAAATGGCACCGTGAGTTCACAGATGTGCTGACGCTGGTGCTTTTTGACACACACAGTTGACAAATAAAAACATATTGATGTTAATACTGAGGGTGAAAAAGCAGCTTCCTTGTATTTTTTGGGAACTGGCTGCATGTTTTTTTGTTCCTATGCATTGCTCTGAAAAAAATTAAAAAATGCAGACGTAGTCCCTTTCCTATTCCGTTATGTGGATCTCAGTTGGGAGGTCTACAAAATATATGGAGGGCTGTTCTGTTTAATTTTGATACCCAGTTTTGCCTAAAACTGGCTGCCTGGAAAGAACTACGTTTTGACTACTGAAATGTTAGCCTATGGTATATGTATATTGACCTGCGTTGGTAGCTGCCAAGTTTTTTCACTCTAGCACTCACTTTTGCCCTGCATATGGTTATTACTTATGTGCCTGCATAGGCCAACTTCTTTTCAGTCACCTGCACAGAACGTCAGTGGTATACAAATAGCTAACTGCTGACTGTTTAATGAGAGCCACTGTGTGTGCATGACTTTTCCCTTAGCGGTGGTGCCCACTCAGCTTTCGACTCTTTCTAAATTGGGCATATACCACTTGCCAAACCAGGTTCCAACTTTGACCCTCCTAAGACGGAGGATGTCAGTGAAAGTCTCAAGGATATTGCACTGGCTAGACCAGTATCCTCTCAATAGTGAGTCTTGGATCTTACAGTCGGGATTTAATCGGGGGCTTTGGATCCCTTTCATCCACCCCTAATGCTCCCTGCGGGTTTCCTCACTTGGTGTGGTACCCAAAAAACCTTGCAGGCTTGTCAATTAATGGTGGTATTGATCAGGAGAATTCCTGGGACCAATACTCCTCTTTTGATACAGCACTTTCTTTTCTGAGTTCTCTGGTGCTTCTGAGTCTGCTTTTCATTTCCTTCCTGTACACTGCGACTGTTCCATCCCAACAACATGGAAGGTCCTGCCCATCTTCTGTCCTTTTGGGCATTGAGATTGACATTGTGTAGATGGTCTGCCGACTTCCTGGGGTTAATTGGCTTCTTTTCTTGGTTAAATTCCCAAGGGATTCTAGGAAGCTGTGGCTGTAGCAGCTTCAATCTTTTTGGGCCATTTTCTTTTCACATTCCACATACTTCTATGGGCAGGGCTTTCTGTGGGCGTCTATGGAATATATAGCAGATACTTGTCATTACGTACAAATTATCAGCCCTATGCATGATGACTTGGAAGTGTGGTTGTCCTTTTTGCTCTCCTCTAATGGCATTCTTGGCCCAACTGTATTTGTTGTGTAACATGATGCTGTTAGAGCTCTTTCCTAATGTGGTGGTAGTGGAATTATCGTGTGGTACAAGTGGTTACCTTCCTCTCTGCACGCTCTACATCTTTGTTCTCCTTGTTGTGTTTTTCTGGTGGTTGTATGTCTTCAGTTTACTGTTTGGTTTCATATGTAGCTAATTCCATTGCTGATTGGTCCTCTTGTTCACAGTTCATCTGCTTCTGGTCTTTGGCTTCTTTTTTGTGTAGTCTTGTTTCTGACTCCTGTTGGGCCCCAGTCCATGCCTCCCCTCCCAGAACTCTCAGGTAACCTGCAGGCAAATTTGGGACGAATGGGTGCCTCCATCTGTCGATGAGTTCTCCCTTTCCCCCTGCGGGACAGGCACCTGGCTCTTTTTTCCTACCCCTCTACCTGCAGGATATAGTTGTGACTGGTTAACAATGGGCACTGCTCCCTCGCCTATATTGTTTGGTTCAGACTATTCAGCTGGGAGGACATCTACAAAGTTATCTTATTCAGAGGATTTTGAAGGGTTAGAATCATCTGACTTTCTTCCCTGATTCTCAGCACCTGTTTTTTTATGCACAACTTAACCGACATCCTCTCCATTTTGCCCTCTGTCTGTTTTTGCATTTAGGGCTCTCTTGTTACGAGTTGCCTTTTCTTGGACATTCTTTGGCACCTTTAGGGTTAGTGAACTTGTGAATCGCCCATTTGGTGGTAACTTAGAGGATGTGCTGATCACAGAATCCTGTGTTTTTATCTCCCGTTTATTCTTCCAACCGCAACAAATTTAAATTTTTTTGGGTCTTTTGCCTTTTTCTTTTCCCAGCTGGTCTTGCCTCCTAATGATTTTTCCTGTGTACTCTTTTCCCATTGGTGCAGCCGTTGCTGCCCATGGGATGTTTTTTTTTCGGATGACAGAGATGGCTTTTAGGTAGATGGGAATAATTTAAATTTTTGCTAAATGTTCATCCTCACTTTTTGTTCTGATTCCATGACTCTCCCCAGCATTACTTTATTACTTTGGATCACCGTTGACTCCTTAATTTATTGGGCCTCTTGCCATGCCGAATTTTGACACTGTGGGGAGCATTTTCCTTTGCAGTTAGCAGAATTTGTTGTCGCAGTTTTCATGGCATACACTGGCTGCTGGTATTACCTGAGACAATATGTTTCCGGCCCCTTCATTCTTATTATTCATGTAAAGGGTAACAATGCAGGGCAGGTAACCGGTGATGCCCTCACCCCCTCTCCCCTACTTACCTCTATTTATAACCGTATTAGCGCCCCCCAATCAGTCTGCCCCCTTCCCCTTTTTTGTTTTCTGCCCTCTTTGGTCTCTGAGACAATCGGAAGAGATGTAACCCGGACTCCCGTCTATGTTGTGTAAAACCCTAAGTAGGTTTTTAGGATAGGATCATTGAGTCTACCTCCAGTCTTGGCCTAATGTTTGAAATGATACAGATGTACACTGTAACATAGATGTACCACAAATTTTCTAGTCCTCTTATTTTGTTACCTTCTCGAATTGTGTAAAATCTCGAAACCATGTGATTTACAGACTCTTATTGTTACTTCATTACCTTTCAGTTGCTATTTCCTTTATATGTATATGATCCATTCTGACAGTACTGTACTCTCTGTGAAAACCTTAATAAAAATCGTTTATGGAAAAAAAAAAAAAAAAAAACAATGCAGGGCATTACCAGCCTGTAGATTCAATCTCCTATTTTAAGCAATCTATTGTTTGGTCTAGCTTTGTTCCCCTTTTCTGGTTCTGGCCTGTCACATACTTAGTTCTTGCTTCTAGTTCTTGTTAGTAGCTGTTTCACCGCCAGGTGAATGCCTAGATTTTCAAATTTGTCCACAGCAGTGGTGGCTGGTGAAATTTTAGGATGGGGGGGCGCAAGACCCCGCCATTACTTTTTGACCCCTCCCACTTCTCATAAACCCCACCCCTTATGGATTCCACCCATTGTGTCAAGAGTATACAGCCCAGCATCACCAGATAGGGTATACAGCATCACCAGATAGGGGTATTCAGAGTCACCAGATAGGAGTATACAGAGCCACCAGATAGAGGTATACAGAGTCACTGGATAGCAGTATACAGAGCCACTGGATAGCAGTATACAGAGCCACCAGATAGCAGTATACAGAGCCACCAGATAGCAGTATACAGAGTCACCATATAGCAGTATGCCGGCGGGGAGGTCGCCCCCTGGGTGCGGGGGGAGGGCAGCCCGGAGCGGTCCTCCCCCGAGCCTTCCCCCTGGGGAGGAGTATACAGAGGAGTCACCAGATAGGAGTATAGAGAGGAGTCGCCAGATAGCAGTAGACAGAGGAGTCACCAGATAGGAGTATAGAGAGGAGTCACCAGAAAGGAGTGTACAGAGGAGTCACCAGATAGGAGTATACTGAGGAGTCACCAGATAGGAGTATAGAGAGGAGTCACCAGATAGGAGTGTACAGAGGAGTCACCAGATAGGATTATACAGAGGAGTCACCAGATAACAGTAGACAGAGGAGTCACCAGATAGGAGTATACAGAGGAGTCACCATATAGCAGTATACAGAGGAGTCACCATATAGCAGTATACAGAGGAGTCACCAGATAGCAGTATATAGATGAGTCACCATATAGCAGTATATAGAGGAGTCACCAGATAGGAGTATACAGAGGAGTCACCATATAGCAGTATACAGATGAGTCACCAGATAGCAGTATACAGAGGAGTCACCAGATAGAAGTATACAGAGCAGTCACCAGATTGGAGTATAGAGAGAAGTCACCAGATAGGAGTATACAGAGGAGTCACCATATAGCAGTATACAGAGGAGTCACCAGATAGGAGTATACAGAGGAGTCACCATATAGGAGTATACAGAGGAGTCACTAGATAGCAGTATACAGAGGAGTTACCAAATAGGATTATATAGAGGAGTCACCAGATCGGAGTATACAGAGGAGTCACCAGATAGCAGTATACAGAGGAGTCACCATATAGCCACTGCTCACTGCAGCCAATCAGACTATGGACGTGCGCCTGGTCAGCGCACATCCATAGTCTTTAATACCCGACCAATAGACTCACTACTTGGCTGTCAGGTGACAGCCAAGGAGCCAAAAAAAAATAAATAAATAAAGTCAAGGCGGCCGGGCTGACTTTTTTTTTTCTTCTACTCAGCCCAGCGGGGAGGCGGCACCCAAGCGCACCTTATTGACTGGCCGTCGCTGGTCCACAGGATTGGCGGCATTGTTGTCCGCCACTGGGATCTTGAGGAAGATAACAGTATTTATTAAGACCTGCTGGGGTTCATTTAAATAATTGGCCTAAATATGTTAATCTCAGCCTACAATCTGGTGTCGAGAAGGTGCTGGCTGCGGTGGGGCGCTCATCAGTGTACCACTGACTTGTGTGTGGTGGTTTTGAAACTGCCAGCAATTGATGTTGCTTTATGGGTTATGCCCTCAAGTTAAATTGTCTAATGCCTGTCTGGCACTGATGGTAAGGATAGCCCTCTTAGACTATGAGTTTATGTTTATGGGTGACCACGGTATACTGTTACTGGCATAGTTGTTTGGTAAATTCTGGGGTCAGTCTAATGCCCGTCTGGCACTGATGGTAAGGACAGGCCTCTTAGACTATGTGAGTTTATGTTTTATGTCTGCACATGGTATACTATGGCTGGCAATGTTGTTTGGTACATTTGGAATGTTGTACTTTTGAAAAGTTCAATAAAGCTGTGGCCTTGCCCTATTTCCAAATTAAACCGTTTCTGTGTCTTTTTGTGTGGGGCAAGGTATCGGTTATTAGTTGGTCTTAATGAGCCTATGCTTCTCAGCAGTCATGCATGCGGGCTGGTGGAATATGTCTGCAGGTCTGTGCAGACCCATTGTGGTCTTGGTAGTAGCTAGGTGGCTAAATACCTTTTGTTTAATTATGGACTGTGATTATTACCCCTGTAGGGCAACCTCTTAATGGTGGTCATGTTTCTGCGACGCTGACTAATAGACACCAGCAGGAAGCCCTTAAACACACTTTGGCATCTGGATTAATTTTCTGCAATTTCTTTGCTTGAAGCTGATCACCCACGATTGGTGCTCAGACGTGGGCAATCACTTTGCTGATTTCTGCTGAAAGGCATGTTTGCTGATTACTGTATGTACCAGGTGTTAAAGTAGTATTGAGATAAGAAGTGTGAACATTTGTGGCAGCAGTGATTTAAAGGGACAGAGTAACATTTTGCCGAATCTGTAAAACTGTTGTTGGTGTTCTGGGTGAAAGACTCAATAGCTGCTGAGGTCCTGCTAAATCTGCAGAATGGAGGACCTGACAAAGGCATTACTCCAAAGAAATGCTGGGCAGCAACAGACTTATCAAACGAGCCTGCCACAACCATAAGAAACAAATTGACTGTTGGCTGCAAATTGCTGCACAGCAACAAGAACCCAGTAGATTGTTGGCTGCCCAGCTCACAAGCACTGAGGCTCAGGCGATTGCTTTGACCCAGGCAGCAGAGAGAGCCTGACAGGCGTAGGCCGCATTGCTGCTGCAGCAGCTGCCAGCCTGGACTATAAGTGCTTTCCCTGATGACACCCAGTCAGCCACAAAAAAGCCGCCTCCTACAAAGGATGACACGCCAAGGCATACTTTTACATGACCTCTGAGAATGCCTGAGACAATGACAAAGTAAAAGCTGAGATCTTGAGGTGGCCTGGAATCATAACCTTAGTGAGGGCGCAGTGGGTGCACAGCTGGAGCTACAAGGTGAATGGATCTCCCCACTTTCAATTGTATGGCCTAATCAACCTGGTCAACCTGGCTACAGCCAGAAGTGCTCACAGGGACTCCAATAATGAAGCGAGTCACTATGGACCAATTTCTTATGGATCTACCTCCAGAGTTACAAAGGTGAGTGAGTCAAGCTGATTCTAAGTCAGCCGATCAACTGGTCAGAACACTATATTGCCGTGGAAGACCTCTTGGCCTTGTCTACAGCTTTGAGATCCCTAACAATCAAAATACCACCTCCTTTAGTAACCAGTTCAAAGCCAGCATCACAGCTGGTAAAGCTATAAAGGGGAAGCACAGAAAGGATAGGTGAGGGCCGCCGCTTGTTGAGAGGCCCCTTTGGGAAGCCACTGTGGAATGCCTGGGCATCCCCAATGTTAGCAATGCAATGGATGGAGTCACATTGCCGTCAAGTTAACCCTGACACCCAAGCCTACAAAGTGTGGTGAAGGTAAGGGGGAAAAGTGTGAGTGCTCTCCTACACTTTGGAAGCCTGGTTACCCTAGTCTATACCAATCTTGTAGACCCTGAATTGATGACACAGTTCCAGGTAGGAATGGTGTGTATGCATGGTGAATGTAAGAATTACCTCACAGCACTGGTGAACTTTGAAACTAGCTGGGAACCTGTTTGTCATGAAGTGGTTGTATCCCCAATCCTGTTGCACAGTGTAATACTGAAATCGTTCTGGGAACTATGCAGTGGCAAGGAAATAGGCTCTGGGTCTGGAAAGTCTACGAGGACTTCAGAATGGACACCTAACCCCTTTGAACATAATGTTGATGATAATACTGTAGGGGTGACCACTGGTGAAAACATATCTCTTCCCCTAGTGGTATTTGCATGTGAACTGGAGGTGGTCCCAGAAACTTTCAATATTCCCTCTAAGGACAACTTTGGAACTGATCAGTTACATGACCCTATACTTGCAAAAGCCTTGGAAAATGTGAAGGTTAACAATGGGAGCCCTTTAGCTTCAGGGCTCGAGAATGTATGTGTTCCCTCATATTTCAGTTTATCATGACCTGTTGTATCAGTTTGACAAAATTCAGGGTGAAGTTTTGGAACATTTCTCAGTGCCAAGCCCTTATATGAGTAAAGTTTTTGACCTTATACATCCGCTGAGGGGAGGTCACCTGGTATATGAAACAACCAAAGAACATATTTTACAGTGTTTCATTTGGCATGAGGTACATGCAGATGAGAAAAATTCTGTAAGCTTTGTCCAGAGTGTCAAAAGTCAGCCCCTATGCTCCATTACTGTAGCCCGCTGGTTATTGAGGTCACTTTTAACTGTATCATAATGGATCTGATAGGGCCATTAGTCTACTAGAAGTTATCAGTACATCCTAGTGGTTATTCAATATGCTACCCAGTATCCAGAGGCTGTTCCTTTAAGTAACCTCCAAGACCAGAGAGTTGTTTTGTAGTCAATGTTTTTATTGAGTTTTCAAAATTATACATATAACAAGATAACTGTAGTAATACAATTCCAATAGGAAAAAGAGGCTAATGCACTTAATAGAGCAATTGCAGAGACAATCTCAAACAAGTGAGATAGAGCATACAAACAGTAAAATGTGTCATATCAAAAGACATCAACATAGTATTTACTATACATCCATGGTTTCCACAGTTTGTTAAATAATGCACGTGTGGTGTTTGTGTGTGAGTACATTTGTTCTTGTTCAAATATTTTATTAAAGAATACAGAATAAAGAACAAAGGGTACATGGTGCAGAAGCAAAGGAGGGAGGTCATCCCCCGTGTACAGAAGGGGGTGGAAGTTACACTGTGTTCAAATGAGATAGCAGGTATGCAGCCCACTTTGAAAAAAAAAAAATAGTAAACAATAATAAGACAAAAAAGTATTAAGAAGCAACTCTATGTATTGTGGGGAGGGGGTTAGCTCAATGGGGGTCTCCTTCCCACGGAAAAAGGTAGTCCAAACCATAGGTTTTCCTTAAAATCTGACTTGTAGCCAGTTTTATTTAAAAGGTTGCATGAAAAAAATCAAACAAACAGAGGCGCATGCTTGAAGCCGATGGGACGGACATGGATTCCTGAGGCTCCGCACTGCTCGGGGGACAAACAGCCGCTAATAACAGCCACTGGGCCGCAGTGGGACGCAGACTCCCTGAAACCATAACCGACGTGCAATTAACAGTGACAGCCCTCTTTCAGGAGTTGACCCCTGCCATATGAATTGACCACTTGGAGATGGACAGGGTCCACCGTGCCCTAGCCCCATGCCAGGTAGAAGGCCTGCTATGAGATATTATTGCAAAGCTTCACTTTTTTCATACTAAAGACCAGCTCCTGTCAGCTGCTTGCAATACATATCAGCTATTCCAGGATCTTTCCCCACTCACTATTGCTAAAAGGAGAGCCCTGAAACCCCACCTCCATATTCTGCAACAACACCCCATTACTTATAGATGGGGATTTTCATTCTCTGTCCGCTTTTCCCACCTAGGCCATAATTACACCTGCAGAACACTTGAAGATCTCCAAGCAACCCTGCAGCAACTCCGACTTATGCCCCCTGTTACACCAGGTGAGGGCTCCCGCCGTAGATCCGCCTCTTGCTCACCCCTGAAATCGCAAGTCCCTAGGAGAGCTCAAGATGAAGCTAACATGCACAAACGCGGATCCTTTGCTTCCCAGCTCTGCAGCAATTAGACTCTATGGACTGAACCCTACTCACATCTGCCACCTGCCCTCCAGTGTAAGCTGCTTACAGCTGTCAACACCCTACAGTTTAACCACTTCAGCCCCGGAAAGATTTCCCCCTTTAGGACCGGAGCCCTTTTTGCGATTCGGCACTGCGTCGCTTTAACTGACAATTGCGCGGTCGTGCGACGTTGTACCCAAACAAAATTTGCGTCCTTTTTTTCCCACAAATAGAGCTTTCTTTTGGCGGTATTTGATCACTGCTGCGTCATTTCTGATTGCCGCTATAAACAAAAGAAGAGAGACAATTTTGCAAAAAAACACAAATTTCTTACATTTTTCTAAAATACAAATCCAAAAAAAAATATAAAAAAAACATTTTTTTTCATCGGTTTTGGCCAATTTATATTCTTCCTCATACGTGCGATAAAAAAAATCGCAATCGGCGTTTATTGATTGGTTTGCGCAAAAGTAGTCGCATTTACGGATGATGAGAATTCATTTCTGGGGGTTTTATTTTATTTTTTACTAGTAATGTCGGTGATCTGTGATTTTTAGCGATACTGCGATATTTCAGCGGACATGTCGGACCATTTTGACACTTTTTTGGGACCATTGGCATTTATACAGCGATCAGTGCTATAAAAATCACTGATTACTGTGTAAATGCCATTGGCAGTGAAGGGGTTAACCTGCAGGGGGCGCTCTAAGGGTTAACTATGTTCCCTGGGCGTGTTCTAACTGTATTAGGGCTGCCCTAGCAGGGGAAGGGAAGTGATCACAGTTTCCACGTAGAGGAAGGCTGTGATCACAGCCCTTCCCCCTCACACAGAACGGAGGTCCGTGTTTACTTACACGGACCTCCGTTCTTTCACTCCGGGGGGGCATCGCGGGTGGCCGGCGGAGATCGACTCCGCCGCACCCGCTCCCTGGCCCTCCCCGGACACAGTGAGCGCGCGGGCCCGCCTCCGGCGGAGCGCGCAATCTCGCAGCCGCCGTCATATGACGCCGATTTGCGCAGGAGCGCCACCTAGTCGCGGTCAGATGCCGATCGGCGGTCGGCAAGAGGTTAAAAATCCATTGCAGTCACTTAATACCTCCTCTCAAGAAAACTGAACACTTCCAACTCCCCTAAACACAACTCCTATATGCCAATCAAGCATGATCTCAATGTAGTGCCCCCATAGTGTAGGTGCTTTTATTTTTGGTAGGAGAGGAAAAATCTACTCAGGCCTGACTGTAAGTTGCAGGCCTGAATTTTTTGATCTGGGCTGGGAGTGGCTCAGGGGTGGGGCTGGACATGGAGGGAAGGTACACCCCTTGGAGATTCCTCTCCTTGAGCTGGAAAAGCTCTAGAAGGGGGATGGGTGAGGAGGTGTCACTTCCTGATATATGACAAGGAGCCCTGACCAATCCACAGGCTGGTTTGACATTGGGCAGGCCTCCTTAAATCTATGGATCTGCCAGCAGGTGTCTGGAGAGTTTGGGTGGAAGAGATGAAGATGTAGCTGGAGCTGCAGATCAGACCTTGCCCAGGAAGGGAGCCCCCAGTCTGGGGGGGTTAACCTGAGGCCTGTAGCTTGGGTGCAGCCGGGAACGGGAGTCAGCTCCTGGAGTGGCACAGGAGAAGCAGGAGAGCAGCTGAGTTCTACATGGAAGGAGATTCTTCAAAGAATCCACCATAAAGTCAGTGAGTAGGGGCCCTTGGGAGTTGGATGAGAAGGCTGAGACAGTCTGAGAGGAGAGAGCAGTCTGTAGAAGTCAGGAGGAGCCAACCAAGGGGAAGGGGAGCCATTAGACTGCAGGACAGGCTGGATGGGTCTGGAAGAAGGATGGGCTGGGAGTAGTAGTTCATCCAAAGCCCAGCTAGCACCAACATACTTAGCTACACAACAGAGGGTCCATGGTTTCAGGGAAGGAAACCTGCTATTCTTACCCATAAAGGGTGGTTCTGAGTCCTTGCCAGCGGCTGCAGCAGGCCTCACCATGTGCTAGCTGTGGTGAAGAGAAGGTGTCATGGAGGTCTGATAAATTTCCTTTCGGACCATGGAACAAGTGTAATGGTCAGCAGGTAGTGTGCTGGAGAGAGGGAAGGAGAAAATATACCGGAGGTGTATATATTAGCCCCGTGTTCAATTACTGGGCATCTCACAGTCATCCCTAATCCCTATCCAAGTTCAAACCCCTAAATAAAACAACAAAACAAAGTACCAGCCTGTTCAGTGACTCCGAGTGTGTGGAATCGAGTGATTGAGGGTAGCAGGCAGATGGACCACAACTATCAGCCACTCTTGAGGGAGCACATGGCTACATTTGGGAGCTCATTTTCTGGGATTCATCTGCAAGGCTGCCAGTTGTTGCCTCTAGCAAACGAAAGAGAACCGAGCCAGGAACTGTAATTAAAACCTAAAGTGTCAAACGTGGTTATAAGTGGTATTGCGCTTAGGATATGTGCCCTAGCTGCTGCCTTCCAGGACTCCCTCAAAGAGGAGGGATAATGGAATTAGAAGTGTAAAACTGGAAGTGGCGCTGCCCTGGGTAACGGATTTGCAAATTCCTTAAGTGCTAAAATTGAATGATAATGTGCTAGTACCTTGTGCTAGTATGTGTATAAATAATATGGATTTATCGTGGATCCCGTGTGGAAGTGTATTATGCAGAGGTACTGGTACTAAAGTGCACATGTGCAGACCTTGTGCAGTATGGTTAAATGTATAACAGATCAGTGTATACAAAAAGCAATATATTCAAGTAAAGTGCAATGTTGTGTATGATGTACAGTAATATGGATCCTGTACCATTTCCAACCGGATATATTTCACATTTAGATCATTGTGCTTCATATAATTTAAACATTAAAGTAAAAAAATGTGCTGGTATTTAGTGCTAGTATTATCCTAATGCAAATATTCATGGTGGTGATTCACATTCCTTGTTACTTCTATGGGATCGCCAGTTCATATATATAACAGTTCATATGGATAAAGTGCTCTTGTGCAGAAAGTGTTGTTTTTTTTGTTCCATGTAATGCTTCTTATAATATGTGACTTCTGGTGATGAACACTTGTGCTCAAACGCCCAACTCAACACTAATTAGCGCTTAGTAGCACTGTGTGACAATGTATATAATAATAAACATTCACATTATATACAACAATGAACTAGCCGTTTTAAATATAAAACATAAAAGATAATATACACGTGAACCCCAATGTCCCTATGAAACGTGCATAAACAGTGCTTGCAAAGTTCAGGCGTCCCAAATGAAATGAGTGCAAAATGCACCCACAGGAAAGGGTTCAATTTAACATCCAATGTGCAGCCAGTCACCAAGGTAAAAAAAACAACAACACTGCCAAGTGAGCCGCTCCCCATGCAGTGCCCACTTACCGGACACTAAGGCGCATTCTTATTTCATTTGGGACGCCTGAACTTTGCAAGCGCTGTTTATGCACGTTTCATAGGGACATTGGGGTTCACGTGTAGATTATCCTTCAGGAACTGTAATTGTTTAATTGCTGAAGTGGACTGAATTTTGGGAAAAGGACTGGTGTGTTTGCCAGCTAAACAGTAAAAGTTTTCCGAGTGTGCCGTTGCCCATAGCAATCAGTGAGAGCGGTCGCCAATCGCCACACTCGCCTGCCCAGTCGCTGCAGCCGGCACTGGGGTGAGCACTTGCATCATCCTGCAATTCAGTGACCTTGTACCATGTGCCTTTACTTCTGGCAAACACGCTGGGCAACTCGCCCATGGATTACAAATATGTCCTGCGCCATGCCAAGGCCAGACATTACCCACTGGATTACAAATATGCCCAGCGTTCAGCAAAAGCTGGGCATCTTGAACTTTTTGCTCCAACTCCTGCTTACTGTAAAGTGTGCCTGCGAATGTTCTTGTTGTTAATGGGAAAGACTGGGTTTCAAGTGGAGTTTTCTGCGAAACAGTGGCTACTATTAATTACTGTTGCTACCGGCAACCACCGGCAAAGTCAACATGTCCGGACATGTTCTGTTAGTGTCAGCGTGCCTGCAAAGGTACATTCAGTTCACAAGGGGTTAAAGCTACATGACATGCTGCAGGCCTGCTTATCAGGACATTTGGCGCCAGCTCATCTGGTAACGTGGGGGCGGCTCCATGCCCTGGGAGAGCTTCAGTGTTTGCAACCTATAGCAGATGCCATGAGACAGAGGAAGATGGCAGAGGGTGGTTACCTGTTGTCTGCATTGGCAAGGTTATTGGAAGAATCGGAGCAGACTCTGGTTGATACTGGGGTCTGGTTGGAGCCCCGCAGGGGAATCCCCCTCGACCACTGATGAAGCCACAGGAGGTTCGGCGGAACCCAAGGTACTTTACTATGGACTTAAAATTTGGGGTGTGTGTGCTACAGAGGCAGGGGCCCCAAGAGGACGGAGCGAGCTTGTCACTCTCTGATGGCGGGGTAGTGTTACTGCCCAGTGACTCCCTTGTGGAAGTTGGTAACAAGGGAACTAAAGAGAAGGCTGGGACACCTGGCCTGAATAGGGATTTGGTGGTGGAAAAGCCAGTTGCCCCTATACCCCTTGCTCACTCAATCCTAAGCCAGTGGGAGCCAGGAGAGGATGTGTGCTCGAGTGTGCTGGAGGAAGAGAGTGGGAACCCGGTCATAGACTTGAACTCTCCCAAACTGCTAGCTAAGTTTAGGTCACTTAACCGATTGACGGAATGGTCGTCGCCGGAGTCCAGTTCGGAAGAAGAGTGGGAGGATGGTCCGGAGTTGAAGGTGACACTAAGCCGGGCTGCAGAAGTTCAAGTAATGTCTCGGCCACTTCCATTACGCAGGCCCTTTGCTACCCAGACCAGGGTTTCTGTCCTACAGAGACGGGTGATTCATTGAGGACAGCAGCCTTGGGGAAGAGCCAGAAATTTACTATATGCCTTGTTTATTGACTTTTGGGAACATCTAAGCCTGCACCCTGAACCCTGTGAGGAGACTGTTAACTGCAAGGACACTGTAGTAAAAGTTTGTTCCTATCCAAGCATCTTTGGATTCCTGTTTGTTTGGGGAGGGAAAGGACATTGGGGTGAGGTGTGTTCTAGTGCTCACAATTGTCTTTAAGGACTGCTTGTTTGGGAAAGGGCTCTTCCCGTTAGAAACCTTAAAGAAGAACTCTTGCACAAAATTTCTTTGTTTCTGCTCCTGCAGTGGGATCATAATAACCCCTCACTGACAGGGCAGTCAGTTTCTTCAAATGTTTCTCTACTGGAGGTCTATAACCCCCTCTCAGTAGACTTTCTGTTTGTTTGTAGATAGTTTAGTTAATTGTTCTCTCTTCTCTTAGGAATCCAAGGATGGACTAGCTAGTAATCCTCATCCGTCGAGAGTAAAGTCAATTAACTGCTACTAGAAATCATGTGGACAAAGTATTTTTCTTGGTCCAGGAGTGTACATTTTATATATGTCTGGTTAGCTGCAGGCACGTGTAGCTAGGAATGTAATCAACTGTGCAGTGTAAATAATTTACAAAGATGGCAGTGATATATTTTTGTACTTAAACTATTTGTTCAGTTTTGTATTTCCCCATCCAAGTTTGTTCCCTTTTACCCTCACATTTTCTGATTCTGGGATGCCCATACTCTTCGGCTCAAGAGCTATTTTTTGTAAATTTTCAGCTGAAGGACCAGCTGATGTTTGGGGGGGGGGGGTGTAGCGCCCCCATAGTGTAGGTGCTTTCACTTTTGTAAAGTTTTGGTAGGAGAGGAAAAATCTAGTCAGGCCTGACTGTAAGTTGCAGGCCTGAATGTTTTGATCTGGGCTGGGAGTGGCTCAGGGGTGGGGCTGGAGATGGAGGGAAGGTACACCCCTTGGAGATTCCTCCCCTTGAGCTGGGAAAGCTCTAGAAGGGGGATGGATGAGGAGGTGTCACTTCCTAATGTATGGCAAGGAGCACTGACCAATCCACAGGCTAGGTTGGCAGGGGGGCAGGCCTCCTTAAATCCATTCATCTGCCAGCAGGTGTCAGGAGAGTTCGGGTGGAAGAGATGAGGATGTAGCTGGAGCTGCCAATCAGGCCTTGCCCGGGAGGGGAGCCCCCAGTCTGGGGCAGGTGAACCTGAGGTCTGGGGCTTGAGTACAGCCTGGAGCGGGAGTCAGCTCCTGAAGTTGCACAGGAGAAGCAGGAGTGCAGCTGAGTTCTACATGGAAGGAGACTCTTTAAATAATCCACAATAAAGTGAGTGGCGCCCCCTGGGAGTTGGATGAGAAGGCTGAGATAGTCTGAGAGGGGAGAGAGAGAGCAGTCTGTAGAAGTCGGGGGGAACCAACCAAGGGGAAGGAGAGCCATTAGACCGCAGGACAGGCCGGATGGGTCTGGAAGAAGGATAGGCTGGAAGTAGTAGTTCATCCAAGGCCCAGCTAGCACCAACATACTTAGCTACACAACAGAGGGTCCACAGTTTTAGGAAAGGAAACCTGCAATTCTTACCAACAAAAAGTGGTTCTGAGGCCTTGCCAGCGGTTGCAGCAGGCCTCACCATGTGCTAGCTATGGTGAAGAGGAAGGTGTCCATGGAGGTCTGATAAATTTCCTTTCAGACCAGGGAACAAGTGTAACAGTCAGCAAGTAGTGTGCTGTAGAGAGGGAAGGAGAAGAGTAATGGTCAGCAAATAATACCCCTAAATAAAATAACAAAACAAAGTACCAGCCTGTTTAGTGACTCCGGGTGTGTGGAATCGGGTGATCGAGGGCAGCGAGCAGGTGGACCACAACTATCAGCCACTCTTGAGGGAGCACATGGCTACATTGGAGATAGCTCAATTTAACTACAGGCTGTTTCCTATACCACACTGAGTGACTATGATCTATGTGACCCGCTATAGTCTACCGTACCCCCTCACCCCTTAATTTAGGTCTCAACACTCTTTTAATTAGAGAATGTACTTATTACCTAGTGCATAAGGTCTTGTTATTTCCATCTCAATGTCAATAATGTTAGTATGTTGCTCATTACAGAACTACGGTATCAGGGGCAGACGTATAGGGGTCGCTGGAGTCGCCATAGTGACTGGGCCCATGCTGCAGGGGGCCCTGTTATGCCTAGATTAGGAGGGGTGGCTGAAATCGAGCTCTCCGTTCCTCAGCCGAATCGGCGCTGTGGGGAGCTCGTCATACTGTTTACAATGAAAGTGAAAGCAGTGTGTGCTGTGCTCTTTGTCTCCCCCTACAGTGCAGTACCCAGCAGGAAGAGATAAGGTACTGCCATTTTTCAAAAGGCTTTCTGCAATTCTGCATGTATATATGTGTGCATGTATATATGGGTTCATGTATATGTGGGGGCATGTATGTGTGGGTGCATGTATATGTGTGTGCATGTGGGTGCATGTATATGTGAGTGCATGTATGTGTGTTTGCATGTATATGTGGGTGCATGTATATGTGGGTGCATGTATGTGTGGGTGCATGTGTGAATATATGTG
>BLSH010138096.1:98872-113983 GCA_018402905.1 Glandirana rugosa
AAGAGGCGTAGGAGAGGTTGTATCACCCCTCCTACATCCCAAGTAACGAACCCGAAACCATCCTCACTACATGGTAGAATCACACTAAAACTCTAAATCAAGGGTATTCAAACGACTAAAACACCTCAATATCCATACCGCATCACGACACCTGGTAACCAACACTTATGGGAACTAAATCTCAAAATCACACTAAGATGGTACATCACTCCTACCAAAGCCCAAGCAATGAACCCTACATCCTCCCCACTATGTTGGAGAGGATGCGGAGAACAGGGGTCCCTGATGCATATACTTTGGTCTTGCCCTAAAATCACGAACCTATGGAGCAAAATATTCACCCTGTTCACCACTATCAGTGGGATGCCCATCCAAAGGTCCCCTGAACTCGCACTCCTGCACATGGGTATCACAACAATCCCGCCCCAAGCAAGAAAAATTGCCATCAACATTTTGTTAGCCACAAAATTGACCCTAGCCAGAAATTGTCTCTCCTCAGATATCCCGACCCTGGAAAACATTACACATATGGTCCAAACCCACATCACATACGAAACTTTGTATACAATATCAGAAGGTATGTCAATATGGAAATTGTCAGACTGGTCATTATGGCACAATTGGTACAATCTCAACTCCGAACCTACGGCTTAAAGCCCTTTCACACCACCCCCTCGAGCTCGGATCTGAACGCAGGGGATGAGGAGGGGCCCTTCCGACAACAGTATTAGTTCCCTACCGGGGTGGTTGGTCTGGGTCTCACTCCCTTCCCCCCAACAGACACTAAAAAGCAGGAAATCAATCTAGGCTCTTTTTCTCTTTTTTTTTTACCTATTCCCACCCCTGACACTATCTAAAATCCCTTTCTGTATATCATAAATCTACCGGAACAACAATATATTATATTCTTTTGTTATTATTTTCCTTATCCATACAACTGGTACTTTGCAATGTTTAAAGTTCTTTATAACATTTACTTAAGGATGCTTGTGTTTGCATACTGTATCTTCTCCGATTTCTGTAATCGTGAATACTCAATAAAGTTTTTTGAAAAAAAAAAAAAAAAAAAACAAAGTTACGCAAGCCATGATTCATGCAAAGGTTGAAGCAGTCGTCAGAGACAGAGATACCAAATATGAAGTCCTATGATCCCCATGGGTCACACTTTCTCCCACCCACATTCGATGAATCTCTTCTGCTTCCATGAGCAGTTCACCTAATGGAAAGATCCCTATTGCGCCCCGCTCAGCACATTCTAGAGACACCTGGGGTTTCTTCACCTCCCCTTCCTTATCTCTTCTTCCTCTCGCCACATCCCTCTCTCTCATCCCTCCCGGCTCTCCCTCTATATCTCTCTTTCCTTTTTTTTCTCTATACAACCAACCTCCTTTATTTGGTGGCCAATTATTGGTTATACTTGGGAATGTTATTGTTAGTATATTGTTTCACTATTGCTATGCTTGGTGAGTCATGTTTATTCCCTATCTACTCACATGAGCGCCAGCAACTACTTCATACGAATGAGCCTACTGGACTTTTGCATATGGCTCCTTATTTCAAACATTTGCTCCCCACATTCTCATACGCATAGCTATTTTCATGTCATTTGATTTTGGCTGCTGTTTTGTTACACATCTGTTTATAGTCCATTCTTTGGACCAAATTCTACACTTATTGTACCATACATTGTCTAATAATAAAATGTTTGAAAATAAAAAAACAGAAAATAAATCCTTACTGTCCAGGCTCTTACTAAACATTTCCAGGTTTCCTAACTCAGAGGTGAAGGGCTTCTCCCAGTCACCCACAAAACAAAGATAATGCAAACCTTTTGTTTCAGTCACAAAGCAAAACTTCAGTTCAGCAGCTCTCTCAGGTTTTTGGCTTCCTGAGTTCCAGGCAAGAGCAAACCTTTGCACTGCTCCTGATTATTTATACCACCTGTTGGTGGACACAAGTGGACCACAACATCTGGTCCAGAACCAACCCTGCAACACCTGGACTGGATTTTCCCTTAGTTCACTGCAAATGAACGCATGCGAGGTGAAACATAATGTCCAGTGATCACCTCACCTTTCATGTCACATATCCCCCCTCTGCTCAAGCCCCTGTGGCTGGGCAATTGTCCCAACTAGACAATGCACACGGGAAAGGGCATCTGCATTATTCTGGAGTTTCCCAGCTCTGTTCCACTGTGAACTTGAATGCTTGCACACAACCATAGAACCACCTTGTCACACAATTGTTTTTCTCCTTGTTATCACACATCCATTTAAGAGGGGCATGATCAGTGACTAGTTTGAATGGTCTCCCCAACAGGTAATATTTCAGGGCCTCTAAGGCCCATTTGATAGCTAAACATTCCTTCTCAACAATGGCATAGTTTTTCTCATGTCTGTTAAGCTTTCTGCTCAGATAGACCACCGGGTGCTCCTCCCCATCTCTGATTTGGGAAAGTACAGCACCCAGTCTCACACCAGAGACGTCTGTCTGTATGGCAAACTTCTTTGTGAACTCAGGGGTCATGAGCACCGGTTGTACAAAAAGGGCTTGCTTCAACATTTTAAATGCCTTCTCTGCCAAAGGATTCCATGACCGACCCTCTACCGACCCTCTACCCTTCATTACATCTGTCAGTGGGGCTGCAATGGTGGCAAAATTGGGTATAATATGTCTGTAGTACCCAGTGATCCTCAGAAATGCACAAACTTGTTTTTTATTTACAGGTTGGTTTCACTTTTGAACTGCCTTAATCTTATTGATCTGAGGATTAATCAGCCCTCGACCAATAATGTAGCCATGGTATTTGGCCTCCTCCAAGCCTATGGCACACTTGGCAGTTGGCAGTGAATCCTGCTTTCCTAAGGGAATCTACTACTGCTTGCACCCGGGGCAAATGAGATTCCCAATCTGGGCTGTGGATGACTACATTGTCCAAATAGGTGGCTGCGCATTGGCTATGTGGTCTCAGTGTCTTGTCCATCATTCTCTGGAATGAGGCAAGGGCACCATGCAAACCAAAAGGCATCCACTTATATTGGAATGACCCCTCAGGAGTAGAAAAGGCAATATTCTCTTTTGCAGATTCTGTTAGGGGTATGTGCCAATAACCTTTAGTTAGGTCTAAAGTAGTTATGTACCTGGCACTTCCCAATCTGTCAACAAGCTCGTTGCCATCTGGCTTTGGGACCAACACTATGGGACTTAACCAGTCACTGTGGGACTCCTCTATCAAGTCCAACTCTAACATGTACTCTAACATGTTCTTTATTTCATTTGCAACTGCTTTGCACCTAGCCTTGGGTATTCTATAGGGATTTACATTTATGCGGACACCTGGTACCGTAACTATGTCATGCTGTGGTCAATCCGGGTAGGTGAGAGAAAAAATCTCTATTCTTACTCACAAACTCTTTAACGTCCTTTTGTTGGGCCACTGACAAGGTTTCAGTTATGGGTACCTCAGGTGTCACGGGGGCCATGTCCTTTTGGGGGTTTGCACTGCCAGTAAAGTCTCTCTGTCTTTCCAAGGTTTCAAGAGATTAACATGATATATTTGATCTGGTTTCCTTTTCCCTGGCTGGTAAACCTTTATAGTTTACTTCCCCTACTCTTTCCATAATTTCAAATGGACCTTGCCACTTTGCTAGGAATGTATTCTCGACTGTGGGGACTAGTACCAGCACTCTATCCCCAGGGTTGAAGGTACGGGTCTCGGCATCCTGATTATAAACCCTTCTTTTGGCCTCCTGAGCTTGCTCCATATGTTCCTGTACAAGTGGCATGACAGCCTCGATTCTATCTTGCATCAGTGAGATATGCTCAATGACGCTTCTGTAAGGCGTGGACTCTTCCTCCCACGTTTCTTTGTGACATCTAGCACTCCCCTGGGATGTCTTCCATACAGTTGTTCAAAAGGGGAATAACCTGTACATGTCTGCGGCACCTCTCGTATGCCAAACATGAGGTATGTCAGCAAAAAATCCCATTTTCTTCCATCTTTGTCCACCACCTTTTTTAACATGCTTTTGAGCATTTTGTTAAATCTCTCCACAAGACCATCAGTTTGGGGGTGGTAGACAGAGGTACGGAGATGGGAGATTTTGTACAGCTTACACAATTCTTTAGTGACTCTGAACATTAATTGTATGCCTTGATCCTTTAATAACCCTTTTGGAATACCCACACGACTAAATACCTTGATGAGCTCTTTGGCATTAACCTTAGCTGAGGTATTACGCAAGGGAATGGCTTCAGTATACCGTGTGGCATAGTCCAGTATTACCAGTATGTGCTGATGGCCCCAGGCAGACTTTACTACTGGTTCCACCAGATCCATGCCAATTCTTTCAAAAGGCACTTCAATTATCAGTAATGGTACCAACGGACTGCGAAAATGGGGTGATGGTGCAGAATACTGACACTCTGGGTATGACTCACAATATTCTTTGACATTCCATTCTTTGTAACCCAGGCCAAAAGAATCTCTGGGTTATTCTCTCTTTAGTTTTCTCTATACCCAGATGTCCATCCATTATATGACCATGGGCCAAATCTAACACCATCCAGCGATAGGGTTTGGGAACCACTAACTGCTCTACCTCCTCCTCCCCTTGCTTTGCCACTTGATACAGCAAGTTATTTTTAAAAGTCATGGGGGGAAAAGACACCCCTACATTTGGTTCAACGGGTTTGCCATCAATCATTTTAATGTTTTCTCTGGCTCTAATGAGTGTGGAGTCTCTTAACCTGCTTGAGGGTATTTCTGAGTGTGGCTCGGGGTGAGTTTTCACTGCAAATAACGGTAACCCCAAGCCACACTCGGGCTTGCATCGCTGAATCCAAGGCTGAGTTACTTACCTTGTCCCCTGGATCCAGGGATGTCCCCCTCTGTGTCTGTGGGCTGTGTCCTCTGCCCGATGCCTCTGTGTGCCGGGCTCTGTTCCCTGCGAGCGTTGCGTCCTACGGGGGAAGAGCCAGGCGGGAAATTCAAAAAGGGAAACACACAGCAAACATACAGTACACTGTAATCTGTAAGATTACATTACTGTATCAAATAATTTCACATCCAATTTGTCCCTAGTGCTTTGTCCAGTGCCCTGCATGCACTTTTATATTATATATGCCATTCTTTCTGCTTGGAAACTTGAGAATGTCCATGGCAACCAAAAAGTGTCCCTTTAGGTCAAAAGTGGTTTTTGATCAGCTAGAAAACACCGATAGTAAATAAGAATCATTTGCAGAATTGAGTGATACTGATTTTTGGTGAAATTTATCATCAGACACTGAAAGTGACGACAGCGACAATTCTGCAAATTAGCAAATTTCAGTGTTTTTGGTTTGATTACATTATTGAATACATTTTATTACTATTATGTTATTATTTTTGATAATTATTTATAGTTATTTATTATATTTTTCAAACTTTATCATACCCGGGATGCCTACTAGACTCCTAAGAATTACAGGCCTACAATATAAAATGCCAAATTTCCATGCAAAATAATGGTACCGCTTTCAGCACCAAAAATCTGAAATAATCATACCGCCACGGAGGTTAAAGCAATTGTAAAGGTTCATTTTTATTTTTTCTTAAAATAACAAACATGTTATACTTGCCTCCTCTGTGCAAGGGTTTTGCACAGAGGGGCCTCGATCCTTCTCTTCTGGGGTCCCTCTGCAGCATTCCTGGGTCCCCCCCGCATCAAATCACTCTTCCTGGGGTCACCTGAGTCCTGTTGCTGTATCCATTGACACAGACAACAGAACTCGGCCTCGCCCCCAGCTCCCACGTCACTGGACTTCATTGACAGGAGCGGGAGCCAATGGCTCTCCTGCTATCAATCTATCCAATTAGGACCGGAGCCTGCCGATGGAGCTGCTACGCTCTTCCCTGGCATGGGAACGATCGGGCTCAGGTAAGTAAACGGCGGCTCTGGGGGCTGCTGCAACACAAAAGGTTTTTCACCTTAATGCATAGAATGCATTAAGGTGAAAAACCGGGAGGGTTTACAACCCCTTTAATTGTTCCATACAAAAATCATCTTTCCTGACTTCTAAGTCAGGCACCACATTCTGTCCATTCTCATTATTAGAGTCAGATATAATTTCTTGTTCATTATCCTCAAGCTGGGGGCTAGAATCCAACTCCTCCTGCTCCCCAGCCATTACAGAAAAAGGAAAAGGTTCTACTCCTCCGTTGGACACACCAGCAGTTTCACTTTCAATTTTGCAATCAAAAGGGTCCGGAGTGAGTTCCGGTGTTCCCTCAGCACGGGGAGTTCTATCCACCTGACTCTTTTTGTTTTCCCATAAGCTCCAAAAGTTTGGAAAATCTCTCACCACTAGGACTTCATGAAGTAGTCAGGATACCACCCCCATTGAATGTGGCACGGCACCCCAAGGGATATCAAACTCAACCACCGCAGTCTGATAGCCACGTGTGTCACCATGTATACAAATCAACCCAATAGTGCTAGGGTGTAACTTTGCAGGATTTACAAAATCACCTTTGACTAATGTCACAACACTACCAGAATCTAGCAGTGTAGAGTAGTGGCTGGCTTTCTATCAACTGAAATCACACACATTTGTTTTTCCATGCGTTCCTAACATGATACAGTACATGCCACCTGTGCAAAAGGAGACATGCATTTTTTCAATTAAGCATTATCACATTGCATTGGTTCATCATTTAGGGAACAGTTAGCAGCAATATGACCTAATGCATGGCAGTGATAACATTTTATGTGTTCTGCACCCAGTCCTCTAAATGGCCACAGAGACCTTCCTGACCTATTTGGCTAGTCTCCAGGTCCTGAACCCATAGTCTTATTATCTGTGGCAACAGTCTAATAATTTTTCCCCACTCCCATGAATCCTGGAACAGTCTTACTGGATCCTCTGGGCGGTTTTTCACTCCTAGAGACATTGGAGTGGGGACCGGATGAGTTCAACAAGTCTTCAGCTGACATATATTGCTCCACCAGGTCCACCAGCTAGTTTGCAGTCTTAGGGTCCCCATGGCTGACCCACTTCCCCAAAGTGTCAGGGAGCGCACATAAACAACAGTCCATGACCACACGCTCCACAATCTAGGGCCTGGCAATGTCTCTGGCTGCAGCCACTTATTGGTGAGGTGTATTAGGTCAAACATTTGTGAGCGGGGTGGCTTGTCAGTACTTTATGGATCCTCTGGGCTGTTTTTCACTCCTAGAGACATTGGAGTGGGGACCGGATGAGTTCAACAAGTCTTCAGCTGACATATATCTCTCCACCAGGACCACCAGCTAGTTTGCAGTCTTAGGGTCCCCATGGCTGACCCACTTCCCCAAAGTGTCAGGGAGTGCACGTAAACAACAGTCCATGACCACACGCTCCACAATCTTAGGGCCCGGCAATGTCTCTGGCTGCAGCCACTTATTGGTGAGGTGTATTAGGTCAAACATTTGTGAGCGGGGTGGCTTGTCAGTACTTTATGATCACCGATGCACCCATTGAGCCCGGACTTCAATTTTGACGCCCAGGTGTGCAAGCATCTCATATTTCAGTGTCTCATAATCCTGGGCAACATCTGGTTCCAATTCATAATAGGCGTTTTGGGGTTCTCCTGTCAGAAACGGCACTAGCAGTCCTGCCCATTGCTCTTTTTGCCATCCTTCTCAAACAGCGAAAGTTGCTAGGTAAGCTTCCACATCATCTGCAGGTGTCATCTTCTGCAGGTAATAGCTGGCATGCACCATTTTCTGTTCCACCAGCAAAGGACTTGCGGAACCCTTCTTTAACTCCACCAGGGTCTCCGCAAACTGCCAATTTGTCTCCTGCTGGGCTGCAATGGCCTGGCGAATCGCCCTCTGCTGGGCTGAAATGGCCTGGCGATTCGTCCCCAGCTGCTGGCAATTTGCCTCCTGCTGCACTGCAGTGGCCTGTGTGACCTGGCGATTGGTTTCCTGCTGCTGGCAATTGGTTTCCTGCTGGGTTGCAGTGGCCTGCAGCAGGGCTTTTAACACATCCTCCATCTTTCCACTTGTTCATGAAGATGCTTGCCACAAATCCACCATATGTGGGGGGGGGGGGTTAGCTCAATGGGGATCACCTTCCCTGGGAAAAGGTATTCCAAACGGCAGGTTTTTCTTTAAATCCTTAAAATGAACCCTTTGAGAATGAGCTATAGCTTGAAACGTGCCAGAGTACGTTATCTTTTGTGACCTCTTTATAAGGCTGTGTTTGATGTTACTGGCGGAAATATCTATAGGTCTCAAGACCATTTATTTTATATATCTTAACAGCCTGTACTACCGATTAGCTTGTACCTTTTAACAATAAATACATATTACGCTATGATACCCAGTTTTTCATCCATTGGGTATTGGTGGTGGTATTTTTATGGCTGACAATTTCCTGCATTACCATCTGGAGGCCTTTCCCTTGGAATAGCGTATCATGATGGATTTGGACCACCAGAGCTGGCTGGACTATTTGGCACATATTACATGCATCATCTGGTGAGTTTGCATTGCACAAAGTGATGGTGATATGCAAATTGAACTCATCACATTTGTTTGCTTTTCACAGATGAACACTTCATTTTTTTTATGAGTATTGGCATACTGCACCATATTTGCTTTCATTTCCCCCTTTTTTGGATATACAGTATCTGTGGATCTGATGAGGAGAGGCTATCCTGGGGATCCCTCTAAGTGTAGGATAATAAATACGCATTTGCTCTTAATTGAGGCAGCGTTTTGATATGGTCAGTGGCCAATTCTTCTATCTTCTATTTTTCACAGTTGTTTTCCTGATATAATTAATTTAGAAGAATTAGAGTTGAAGTTGATGAACGTTATAATTTTCAACTAATATTTTTTTGGGACACTCGTCACTTTATATATAAAATTTCTAATTTATTCACATTATATGAGCACTGCATTTCCTAGATTTTTTTGCACTGAGGTTTGTGATTCCTTGTATTGCTGGCTGTTATTTTACACTTAATTAGCACCGATCTTTTTCACTACTTTTTTTGACTTGTAGCCAGTTTCATTTAAAAGGTTGCATGAAAAATCAAACAAACAAAACAGAAAATAAATCCTTGTCATCCAGGTTCTTGCTAAACATTTCCAGGTTTCCTATCTCAGAGGTGAGGGGCTTCTCCCAGTCACCCACAAAACAAAGAAAATGCAAACCTTTTGTTTCAGTCTCAAAGCAAAATTTCAGTTCAGCAGCTCTCTCAGGTTTTTGGCTTCCTGAGTCCCAGGCAAGAGCAAACCTTTACCCTACTCATGCTTATTTATACCACCTGTTGGTGGACACAAGTGGACCATAAAATCTGGTCCGGTACCAACCCTGCTAAGGTGACTGGTAAAACCTGGACCGGATTTTCCCTTAGCTCACTGCAAATGAACGCATGCGAGGTGAAACATAACGTGCATCGATCATCTTGCCTTTCAAAATGTTACAGTATATATGGCTCTTTGCTCTTTGGTGGAGTAAAAGTTTACTCTCATGAGCATATCTCGGGGGATAGTATCAGGAAGAAATTAAGGTTTTGGGATGTGGTGAATCCAATGTATAGATCAATGGATGGTGGGTCAGGGAGGAGGGCCCTGAACATGTCAGAAGCATATTGCTTTAAGTCCTGGGCCTGCACGGTTTCAGGTACCCCACACAATTTTAGATCATTGCATCTGGAGCAATCCTCTAAATCAGTGATTTTCACTCATAGCTATTGCCTTTCCTCTAACCCTTCATCATTGGCATCCACCAGATCATTAACTGCAGTAGTTATGTCACTGACTGCATTTTCAACTAGATTCAACCTATCTCTCAAAGAGGAAACTTCAGCAGAAAATTCTCTGAGCCAGATGTGTGATATCAGCATGCAGTAAGTGTTGCAGGGAAACCAGCATTTCTTTTAAAAGAATGCCCATCACAGGTGGATTAGCAGTGGGGAAAGATGCTATGGAGGCTTGGAGTGTGTTGCTGGGAGGAGATGGAGATTCTCCTGGATTTACCAAGCTGGTCGATGGATCACAGTCCAATCGCATCCAATCTTTATCTGGGCTACCACAGGGAGGACTTGGAGATGGGGAGAGCTGGTGGAGGGATGCATCCCCAGGAGACTTCTCAGCCATCGGTTGTTCATCTGGCAGGTCAGTGTAGTGACCGCTGTGTTTGCGAATGGCGGTGGGGGCCGCATGAAGAATTCTGTCAGTTTTTGTGGCTGCCTATCCTCCTTTTGTTTCCTCATCATGACCAGGCTGGTGTTGAGGTATGTGGGCTGCAGGATGGTGTTTTTTAGGCATTGTAAGAGTCCCTTGTAAGAGTCCCTGTTATATACCTCTGTGCTCTGGAGCTCACTGATCAGACATCCATCAGCAGCACACGCAAGTCATGCCCCCATCGTAGGTGCAATTTTCTGGGGGTAATTTAATAAATGATTTATACAGAGAGCACTGTGCAGTTGCCTTTCTATTTCATCTGGTCCGGCTTTTGAGAGAGGAAAACCATATCACAGGACAAGAGAGGAGATATCCATCCCTGAGGGATTGGCTGGAGTTGTAAGAAAGAAAAGCCTGTGATTAATAGGAGTGAGGTGAGAGCACAATTCACCTGGTAGTGGAAACACTTTGGCTGCTTTATATGAGAAGATTGTTGAGGAGCACAGTGGTGGATTAATACACATTACAAAGACTTTGATTTATTTTTTTGTACCTTTTAATTTTTTTTTTTTATTACTTCACAGATTTATTTAGTGTGATACATTGTATGCATAGTGGAGCAGATTGTATGACAATAGCGCTGCATTGTTTATATATGCAATTTTATATTTGTTTGGTGTAGTGAATCCCTGATAGGTTTACAGCAGCTATTTCATATTCTTTGATTTCGTATGTATTATTATTATTCATTAATATTATTATTTAAATTAATATTATTGAGATGTATGTATATTTTAGTATACAGGTCACTGATTTAGTTTTTGTGTTTTAGGATACCAGGTAGCGCTGATTGTTTCACTTTATTTAGATCTGTTGAATGATCTGGGTGGTGAAATCATTTTTGTTACAAGTTGGTAGTTAGTGGTTTTCAAGGGTCACATAAATTCCCCTTTTTCAGGGCTCCTAGTGTTGTTTCTGAGATGAATCAATGTTAGCACAGGAACAGAAATTCAGTGGCTGGTGTTTGTATTGTTTGGATATGCTTGAAACAATATAAACACCAGATACAAGAAATGTTCTTTGTTAATGTAGCACCCTCCTAGGTACTGTGGGTGCTAGGATTAGGAAAAATTAGTTATGGCTCACTGTACCCAGTGGAGCTTCTGTTGGTTGTTAGGTAAATTTAGTTTTGCCTCTCTGTATCCGATGTGGTTGTGTTTGATCATTCTGGTCCATTCAATGTTTCACCTGCTGCAGGTTTGATTGCTCTCTCTGCTTTTGGAGAACTGTGGGTTGTTCTGGTGCATAGGTGTAGAGCAAGGCAAATGGGCTGCATGAATATTTATAGTGCCCTGGCGCAAAGTTTCCAGGTCTTTTCCCGCAAGAGTGGAACACAACCTTAGGTGGGCTGATTGCCCCCTTAGGCAACCCTGCCATGTTGTGGCTGATCATGGGGCCTCAGCTGGGCTAGCTGAGGGGCCTGGATGCTGAAAGTAGCTAGAAGCTGACTGAGGGACTGTCGTCTGAGGATTTAGTGTGGTATCACAGGGAGTGGTGTCATATGGATGTTGCAAGAAGGGCAACCAACATTCCAAGAGCATTTGTGAGTATAGACTGGTAAGAAAGATCCTAGAGTCTGTGGGCTGCTGCCACCCCTCCTGCTAAAAAATAGAAAAGGGCCATTGGCTGGTGTCCTCAAGAACTCACCCCATATAGTTCATTGTAAAGAGACTATGCTCAAATTACTCAAAAGAGGAAGCATTTGTGTATTTAGTTACTACTACAAAGTCAAGTCCCCTGACCACTTTTACAGAGACTTTGCTTACAAATCTAGTGTCCCCGGTTTGTACATAGTTCTTCTTGGAGTATCCCCTCAATCCTCTAACGCTATCCAAGTTACATAAAAGCACCAAAAAGAACACCTCTGGACTGTTTATTGAGCCGGAGAGAGTCTGTGATGAGTGCCTGGCTGCTGGGTAACTGTTGGGAAAAGGAACCCTGGGCAACTTTCTAAGGCATTGCCAGCGCACAGGATAAAAAACCCAAAGAAACATAAATAATTAAGGAAATAGAAAGTAGATAATAAAAACCGGCTAAGAACAAATTAGTCCATATAAAAGTCCACGTTTTGATCCATATAAAACAAATGGCCTGTCAGGGCACAAACTGCAGGAGAAATATACACGAATGGCAGGCTCCTCTCCAGAGTGAAGTCAGCAACTCGCTCCAAGACTCCTCACCTCCTCATACCCGGAAACGACCCGGATTTGCCGGTCAACATTCCGAACATCTCCTGGTCATACCCCTGCCAAATACCATTGAGGATCAATAGCGCTGGATACGCACCCCTTCCTAGCTGTCACCTATAGATGAGCCGATCTTCTGTTACCAATGTGAGTTGATATTGCTGGAATGCAAATGTACTAATAAATATTATACTTAGAGACACTCTTCTGTTTTTCTTCTGGGCAACATTCTAGCAGCTCCTACAGGGGTGGCACTATACTAGGCCATAGTTTCATCATTCTGTTTGTTTGATGAGTGCCATATTCACATATGTGCATGAAATATACCACATTTCATGTGGAAATACAATATATTACTAAGTCACTTGCTTGCATTTCAACATGTTTGTTTTTGTTATATTTTTTTCAGACACTAGTGTATAAGCGTTAACATATGCTATGCAATTTAAGTACATTATCTTTACCATTTCTTCATATATATTACAATCATATCTTACAATAATATTAAGTCTTTTGTTGCCCTCAAGCAATATGTTTGGAATGCAGCAGGAGAGCTAGCTGTTCCTTAGTATGATTTATTTCTGTCATTGTTTATGGTAGACAGATCTACTGCAGACAGAAATCAGAGGGTATATATATCAATGTGAGGAGTTTATGCAAGCAGCAAAAGATAAATCCCCGTTAGTTACTTTATTGCGCACATCTGTCTAGCAGATTTGTACTGATCATTTGTTTTACAAGGAAAGGATTTTGTTCTACTATCTTTAGAAAGACAAAAAGGGAATGAATACAATAACAATGTAGGGTAGGGAATGTTCTGCTTGTGTTTTTTCAGGTGACAATACACAAAGGGAGGTGTTAGGCTGTTATGCCTATATTAAAGCTGAACTCCATACAAACAACTAAATATGGAATTGAAATATACAACTATTTTATTTACAAAATGATTTGTATTTCTGTCTGTCCAGTCCTGCAATTTACATCATCCTTCAATAGTCTGGTTTGGGATTCTGGGGAGTAAGGTCAAGTCTACCACCGCACATAAGAACATGCAACCAAACATGCAACCAGCTGCCAGGTCTGGGCAGTGTGACATGGGAGGGGGGCTGGGTGTGCCTTAAGCCCCATACACAAGTGCCAAATATCAGCCCATGCAGCTGGTCTGACAGAATCCATCCAAATGTGCAGCTTTTGTCAAAGGTGCATGACTGAAAAAGGTCTGCTGATTGGCACCCAATCACTGCTCTCGGCCAATCGGGTGCCGATGTGTTCTTTGGGGGGGGCGTTCTCTTATCAGAACACAATAGCTCAGCAGGGAGATCACTGTACTCACATTAGATTGTTAATACAGGATCTCCTCTGAAGCTCTTCAGTTTTTTTTTCATTCAGCCTGCTGGGTTGAACGAAAAAAAACTGATAGTGTGTACTAAGCTTTAGCTTATGCAATTATTTTCAAAAAAGTCTTTATTTGCCTATTATCCTCTTAAGCCTTCATTAGTGATTATTATTATTGTTATACAGGATTTATATAGCGCCAATAGTTTGCAGAGCACTTTACAACATGAAGGCAGACAGTACAATTACAATACAATTCAATACAGAAGGAATCACAGGGCCCTGGTCGTTAGAGTTTACAATTTAGAAGATACGAAGATGAAAGTTGTCAAGGTGCAGATAAGATCTCAACCAAGGTTCTGTGGAATCTACAGCTGGCAACAGAATTTCGTACGAATGCTCATTCAAAAATTCTCATCAGAACGTTCTTTCTCTGTATCATTGTGTCAACTAATTTAATTCAAAAGCCCTTAACATTTCTTACAGACCTTATTTATTATTTATTATTTGAACAGGTTTAGTATACACTATTTTTCCCAGTTAAAAACTATATTTACACTTAGAACTTTGTTCATTTGAGAACAAGTTTCCATCCTTCTCTTTTGGATTTTTTTGTCATTTGGTCAAAAAAAAAACATCTATTTGACCCCACCAACCATTAGAAAAACAAATGAATTTTCCAAAAACTAAAATTTTTGTACTAAATTCTACTAGTGTATTGCCAGGTTTAGAGCTCCTCAGGAAGCTGTCAGGTTTATTGAACAGTGAGAAATTGCTGATTAAACTTTGGTCTGAGGGTGCCTGCATACTTCCAGGGCAACATCAAATGGCAGAGCAGGCAGTATGTGACCACTGGAGCCTCTCTCCTCATTCCTCAGATAGGTAACCACTGATACCAATGATCTTTTCAGCTGTCTTTAACCAGTTCCCTACCGACGTATAGTAAAATGACGTCGGCAGGGACTGGCCGTCGATCCGGGAGGACGTCATATGACGTCCTCCGCTTCTCGCCGCTACTGCGGGCCCCCAGGGGCCCGCACAGCGGCGATCGCGGATCGCTCGTCTGCCGGGGGGTTGTGTCCCCCCCAGATCGGGGTAAAGAGCCAATAAAATTGGCTCTTTACCCCGTGACCGGCTGTGTCCAATCACAGCCGGTCACAAACGAGCCTGACGTGCACGCCGCTCGTGCGCGCCCCTGGGGGCGCGCAGCGCGGCGATCGGAGCTGAGGCTTGTCCCTCGGACAAAGCCCAGCTCCGATCCCTGTAAAGAGCCAATAGATTTGGCTCTTTACCACGTGACCGGCTGTGTCAATCACAGCCGGTCATGTGATGTAAACAAACCGCGGTAACGAGCTGTTACCGCGGTTCTC
>BLSH010138096.1:127023-145398 GCA_018402905.1 Glandirana rugosa
CAAACCCCCCCCCCCCGGTCCCTGGAAAATTTGGCTGTTTAATCTAAAATGCCCAGGCCTCATTTTTGTCCCAGTCCGGGTCTGCACACACCGGACAAACTTTGGTCTGAAATGACCGGCGGCGCTGTAACAAAGTCCCACCTCTTAGACCAGTTCCTGTCAGATAAATGGAACTCTGATCCAATGCAGTGAAATTGAATCAGTGTGATATGTATCATAGGAGCCGCAAACCAGGCTAGGAGGCGGGACTTTGTTATAGTGGCCACCTATACTATAAACTATAAGGGGTGGGGCTTATGAGAAGTGTGAGGGGTCAAAAGGGAAGGGCAGTGGTCTGGCGCCCTCCCATCCTAAAATTTTACCAGCTGCCACTGGAGAAAAATTAGCTCCAGAGGTTGGTATCTGGGCCTTTATTTTAGTGTAAACTGTTTTTTTTATTTTGCTGTAAGGCTTTCCTTAAAAAAAAGCTGAATTTTATTTATTTTTGATCTTCTGATCCCCTGCAAGGTCCTATATATGAGCCAATGAAAATGAAGGACTACTGGTTAAATCACTGCCCTCTTTTTGAGTCGACTGTAGCCTCACCAACACTCTACAATGAGAAGGAGTCAATTCTGTACACAATTTCTTTATTATCCTTAGGACTAAAATAAAATAAAATACAAACATTTTTTTCTTTTTTTAAGGTCATGTGGTAAATATGAAACATCCCATACTAATATCATGCTCATTTCTCCTATACTTAACTTTTATTTTAACGCTTAGTTTTGCTTGGTTGTGTAGCGGTACCCCCGAAGGAGCTGCTAATTTAATTTATATGACCCGGGCCTCCCTATCATTATCCTGCAGCCAGTCACCACAAATTTTCACACTGCCAGGTGCACACACACAGTCCTGCTCGTTATTCCAAGGACCAGTCTAGGGGATGAATTTTTGATGCTTTATTGTAGAACTTGGAAAGGAGAAGGGATACTCCAAATTAACTGACTTCAAGCGAGGACAACGTCTCCCTATCTCTGTACAGCAGACTGTCAGTGGCACTACATAGCAGACTGATCTCAGTGAAACAAGTCCCCTTCCAATCGATCAAGGACAGGCCGAACCTTGCTTCTTCAAGACACTCGCCAGTGTCTCCTTTCTAGCTCACACACCCAATTAGCTGATTATGTGGGGCAGGAAAATTGTAGCAACTCAGTCTTAGGGATCCTTTTGGGGGTCTGTACTAACACCATGTCCAGGGAAAGCTGGTAGCCTCTCTTTCCCAACTTCCAAGCAACACTTTACCACTGTGATGCCAGACCAGATCCAAGGACATTCCCCTCTGTCAGCTTTAGAGAACTCTGGGCTGTAGCTTCAGCATTCGGATAGGCCTTGACTAGGCCTAACAGCTGGCAGCCTCCTGGATAGGCCCTCAGGCCTAGCAGCCAGGAGCTAAACACACACCTCCACCCCTGAGGTCTGGGTGGTCTGGAATTGAGCCCATGTGCTCCTTTTTATATGAAGGTGTTCACCCAAGATGCAGTGGGGACCACTCCCCTGCTAGTTGGTCAGAAGCACCTCCAAATACACCTGCTATCACTGGCTGGTTTTCCTCCCACTGTCCAATAGGGACCCATACTACTGGACAGGGTAAAACTCTCCAGACCACATGAATCAGCACCAGAGCACACGAGCAGACCTAACCCAAATCCAGGCTCTCTGATAAGCAGATAGCATATTAATTTGCCTATCTGCTCTCCTGCTACATACACTTACTAACACCCAAACTAGGAGGGCGCTACATCCACTACCTGCCAAAAATGAGCCATGTCCTCATTGGCTCTGGGCAGCTGCCCCTACAAAAATCTACCAAAAACTAAGCGGAGTATCCCATGTTTTAGAAAAGGGGAAAAGGGAAGATAACAAACAAACAGGACCATGGGGCATATCCCATATGCGGCCAGTAAGTAAAAAATATCTCAATTGTAGAAAACATTCACATTTTTGATAAGACTCTATCAAATGCACTTTATCAATATACCTTATCAATGCACCCCCGCCCAAAAATAGCAATGACTGGGGGGGTTAATGTAACCAACACACCCGATAGCCACAGATGTTTTGATTGTACTCAGTATTTCACATTTTAAGTAGAACTCTACCAATTGCACTTTGTTAGTGCACCCCCCGCCAAACATAAAAATGATTGGGGGAGGGGGTAAATATAAACAATACATCCTGACTAACTCTTGCTACGTAATAGCATAATTATACACATATATAGTACATTGCCTCAGCGGAAGCCTGGAGGTTCCCTGCAGTTCTGCAAAGAAAAAAAAACATACTCAAGCAAACAATTATGTACATCCCTGAGTAGCTATTGGTGGGAACACTCTCTCCTCAGAAGAGGTTTCCCCACTGGCATGCATCTACCACTAACATTCTCGTAGAGGCATCTTCATGAATCCTGCCCCCTAAGGGCAACTCTTGACTTGTCTCCTTGTGGATCTGGAAAAGATAGAACAACAACATCCTACCAATCTACCTAACTAACATGTTTCAAGATAGTAGCATTGAAATTTTCTTGCAAGCAGTATCAAAATTCAACGGTTTCTCTAGTATACTGGGATTTAAAATTCTCTTACTCATTTTGACTGATACAACTGAAGGAGCTTGCAACAGTAGAAGTCTTTTCCTTCGGAACACTACTTGTAGAACAACAGTAGGAGCTTGCAACAGAGGAAGTCTTTCCCACGGCACATTACTTGTAGAGATGTTGAGCAACTGCCCTCTGACATAGCAGCAGCTCGTAAACTTAACATTTCACCTTCATTCACAGTGGCCAACTGGCCCAAGGATCTTCACAAAGTGTATTTTTGAAGAAATATCTTCGCAAAGTGTCTCTTTGAAGAAAATCTTCACAAAGTGTCCATTTAAAGAACTGTTCACAAAGTGTCCTTTTGAAATAGGAGAATTCCTCTTTAACAGAAGTTCCTCTTCTCCTAGTTGTAGGACAAATCCCAGATACACCTTTCTTGGTTTTGCAAGGATAGAAGGGAAAGGGGATTGGGAATTGGGGGATTGCCCGGCGACAATATTCAACTCTGTATCTTCAACTCTGTAGAACAACTCTCAGCTGGTCATCCTTTGAGGCAACTGGCCTTGTAACTCGAACAATTTTTCCTTTGGGGTAAACAAAAACGTGGGAGTGTGGTTCAATAGTAGAAGTCTGGATGGGGGATTTGATCCATCTTTCCATCAGGTCCCCAGATGTTACAAGACCACTCAATGTCTCTCTTCTTTGGTCTTTTCACAATCACGTTGTCGATGTGTATGGATCTTCCAAAGCTCCAGTTCTCTTTAACAGCCAAGAACTCTTTCCACAATGTAGGTTTGGTCTGATTTCTGTAGGGCTTTGGGACAAACATAAAGTCCCACACAGCTTCATCACACCACATGTCACGCTTCATTTCTATTTCTTCCATAATCTCCCAGGGAGCATAGGGGTAATCATACCCATACTCTAGGCCGACCTTGCACTGTATCAGTCTCTGGAAGCGGGAGAACTTTGGTAGCTTTTGCCTATCACCCTCTCCTGCTGGGGCATAGACAGTCACTTCTTTCTTGATGAGGAGGGTGTAGGCTTTTTGCACTCAAGCCCGAGCGTAAGTGCAAGGAGGGAATAGGTTAAGAGCTCTGTTAGCATAGGTTTCGCAAAACCCCAGGTTTCTAGCACACACTATGAGAATGGATGCTTTCTCTCGGTTTCCATCCAGTTGCTCCAAACACAGAGATCCTTCCTTTTCTGAAGTCTCACAGTCCCACTCTGTGTCCACTTCTGATCCCCAGTCGGACATTCCCTCCTCTATCGACCCATACCGGTATAGGAAGCTGGGGGTTCGCACATCAAAAATCCCCAGTCTTTCCTCACTTGAAGGACTGGCGGACTCTGTTCTCTGGGTTAGGTGGGTCCCTTCTGTAGCTTTGAGGGCTGGAAAATGACCTCGGTGACCTTTGGTGGCCCGTATGTGGCCAAAACGACATGTCTATTTTGTAACTGAATTTTAAACTTTTTTATTGAATATGTGTTGTAGGCATTTTTTGCCTTAGTGTAACAAATAAAGTCTACAAAAAACTTTTACCCAGCATGCCTATAAACTCCATTTCTCTTCTAATGGTTTTATATTGTATATTGCTGTATAGGATGTGGCATGCATATATGCTTTAACCCTCACAGTTCCACACTGTGGAGGGTCTTCCCTTGGTCCCCATTTCCATTACGAATATCCATCTTAAACTAGAGGTGAGGGAGAAAATCTGGAAGGACGAGTATGTAGAAATCTTTACGTTACTCCCTCTGGAAAAGTTCAACCTAGACAGGTTGAAGCCAGAAGAGTCCAAAAAGGAAGATGAGGAGTACCGATTAATTCAATTCGCATTTAGTAACTGGTTGCAGGCCTTTGCTATCCTGGTCAGTGTGATCGGAGAAAAGCATCCAGAGAATTGCTCGGCTCTGTTCTGCTACTTAGAAGCAATCAGTGAGGCTCACAGAGTGTATATGGGTAGCATGGCTTTGTTACGACGAGCAATTCAATTGTTTATGCAGTGCTTGTGAGATAAGGGACCATTAGAGTTGACAAAGTGTCCAATCCAAAATAAGCCTTTGTTGAGCCACCAACTAAAGGCCCTAATATCTTCACCCAGGGGGAAGTGAGGGTTGTTAAAGAGATGTGACAATAGGCACCAGGAGGAGGTGATCTCGTTTAGCTTGTTGATTTGGTCACCGAGGGCAATCGAGTGGGAGAGTGTTGGAGAGAGGATCGGGGGATGTGATTTCGGGGGCACCATATAAGGTAGTCTGGCGTGTGTCTCGGGACAGCCTGCCTCTCTATTGTTACCCAGTCCGGTTTAGGGCCTTTAGAATATATTATGGAAAATTGGGTCAGTTGTGCAGCTTGGTAGTACCACCATAGGTTAGGCAGGCCTAGACCCCCTTTCTTTTTAGGTCTGTATAGTACGTGTTTGGAGAAGCGATGGCCTTTGCTTCCCCAGATAAATTTGTTAATTGTTACCTGTAGAGGCTCTAATTGTTTTTTAGTTATTGGGATAGGTAAAGACCTAAATACATATAATATGCGGGGTAAGAGAGTCATTTTTATGGCATTGACCCTGCCTAACCATGATAGGACTAGTAGTCCTAGGACATAGTCGACCAATGTGACAGATCCGTGCATAGTTTGTTAAATAGAGGGGGGTAATTGGTTTTGTATAGCGAGTTGAAGGTGGCGGGAAGATTAATGTCTAAGTAGGGGATGTGAGATTCAGACCATGAAAAGGGGAAGTGTGACTTCAGTTGTGCCAATATTTGATTTGGGATGTTCACGTTTAATGCCAACGATTTGGTCAGGTTTACGTGAAGACCGGAAACCTGACTAAAGTAGATGAAGTAAGTTTGGAGTGGAAATCAGGGGAATGTTACAAACAGGAGAACATCATCTGCAAATAATGCACGTTTATATGTAGTTTGGCCACAATTCACTCCTTTTATATCCGGGTTTTGAATTAAGGCAATAGCTAGGGTTTCAATTACTATGGCGAAGAGGAGAGGGGACAGGGGGCATCCCTGTCTGGTGCCCTTCTCTATCAGGAAGGGTTCACAGTTCTGACCTTGGAACCGCACTCGTGCGCTTGGTTGAGAGTATAAGGCTTCCAGAGCTCCTATGAAATTTGGGCCAAAACCCCATTTTTTCATTAGTGTGAACATATATTGCCAGGAGACTGAGTCAAATGCCTTGTGGATGTCTATAGATAATAGATAGCCTTCCTGGGGTGGACCCCCATCCCACCTGGAGCCCATCAACGACAAGATGTCTATCGCCCTTCTCACCTGGTCCGGTCCCTGCCTGCCCGGAATGAATCCGACTTGATCTTTATGTATGTATTTTCCTATAAATTATGCTAAATGGTTAGATAAGACTTTTGTCATAATGTTTAAGTCATTATTTATTAATGAAATCGGTCAATAGCTGCTCACCTCGCTCGGATCCTTTCCCGGCTCGGGTATGACTGAGATAAATGCTAGATTGCTGGAAGGATCTAGAGACTGGCCTTTACTCGGGTGTTGAAAAGCCGGACTAGGTAAGTGAAGAGGACCGTCGGAAATGTTTTGTAATAGCAGCTGGGGAGGCCGCCTGGACCTGGAGCTGAATTGATCTTTAGATCTTTGATAACATTCAATACTTCGGGCTCCGAGAATGGTGATTCCAGAATCGATCATTGCTCATCTGTGAGGCTAGGAAGGGGGATCCCCCACCCACGAAGGTCCCCAATTTGGAGTGATCAATCATGTTGTTATTAGAGTATAGTTTAGAGAAGAAGTCTTGGAAAGTGTTCATAATGGTCTTAGGGATTTGTGTCAAGGCACCAGACAGAGATTTCATTTTGGGGAAAGAAAGCAATTTATATTTGGGGGTAAGCCTAGATGCCAGACCCGTACCTGTCTTGTCACTGCAATTTTCAGGTGTTTCAATCAGTTAGACTAACCTAACCCACATACATTAAAGTGTTTGTTAACCCAACATTTCATTTTACTGATATATGCCTGCTGTACCATGTACTTGTAAGAAAAAGTATCCTGTTCTTTTTGTATTGCTTCCTTTGTGTGAAATCCCTGGTGTTCCTGCCAGTCCCTCTGTTTTCATATTAAAAACTGATCACATTAAGCAGGAGAACACACTATGGTCAGTTCTGTGGCTGTGCTGGGAACTCAGCCTGCTCTCCTCCAAAGATCTTTTTTTTTTTTTTTCTCATTAGATTTTTATTGCATTTTTCAGGTTACAAGGAAAATGTTAAACATTCATATCCGTATGTATTATATAACAAATGAAATCAACAATCAGATAAAGAATCCAGATACAGTGCAAGGGCATGTGTTTACATTGCTTTTCATTAAGATTTAAAGCGAGGTTCAATAGAAGAAAGCCCTATCATGGGCCTTACGATTGTAAAAAGTGGGAGTCCTCTCACTCCGCCACCCCCAACGGGAACAGACTGTGGCAGGGCGAGATGGTCCTATCCCTCCCGTGATTTCCAGGCCCTGGGCTTTCTAGGGCTTCATGTGATAAGGTTTTAGACCTTTCATAACTGCGCCTTGTAATTGTGGTTTACTCTGTATCATGGTTGAATTACCTATATCGAAGAGAGTATAAAACTGTGAGATATCTTTTAGTGATAACACTGTCTCTGTGAAAGCTGAATATCCGCTTAACTTAACTGGGATTCATCACTTCCAGGGTTAGTGTCTTGCTCATTTTATTGAGCGCTCCCCCGTCTCCCCCTTTCGGGTTGTTGCTGAGCCAGGGGAGGGCTCCTATTTTCTCTAGGTAAGGGGCTAGGTGTAAGTTTAGTGTGGTGTTAATGGAATTAAGATAATAAGGAAGGCTTAGTATACTGAGAGTAATTATGATGGCGTAGCTTCCGCAGATTTTAACCAAGTAATCCACGGGGACCAGTGATCTAGAGTTACTCGATATTTTTTATCATGAGCTGCCGATGCGATTTCATATGAAGAGTGTAGGCTAGTTAGTTCTATAGTGTCCTGCACACTGGGGATTATATCCGTTTTCCACAGCTTAGTAATACTCAACTTTGCTGCTAAAAGAACGTGGGTAGTGATTGCTTGTAGATTTAAGGGTATTTCCCCAATGGATAGGTGTAAGAGAGCTAGTGCTGGGTTTGTGTTGATGCCAATATGTGTTATGTCATTAAGGATATGGAAGATTTTTTCCCAGTATGAGTGTAACAATGGACATTCCCATAAAATGTGAAGTATATGGCCTTTTGGAGCCTTACATCTCCAACAGGTATCCCTGCCTTGTGGGCTGAATTTAGCAATGCGATCTGGTGTCATATACCATCTAAGCACTACCTTGATGTATAATTCCCTCAGGGCTGAGCTTTGTGTATATTTAGGTAAAGAGTGGATGGCTTCCCTCCACTGCTCATCCGAGTAGTAGTGTCTAAGGTCTGCTTCCCATTGGTGATGTGGTTTCAGTTTCTGAAAAGATTTTTTGTTTTGGAAAGTGTGGTAGAAGAGAGATATGCCTTTGTGAGCATGATTTGTGTTTGTGAGATATTTCCAAATCTGCTCAGGAATTTGGTATGTCAGATTAGCAATGTCGTTGATGCAGTGTTGTATTCGGAGGTGATTGTACCGTTCGGTTTGGGGGAGATTAAATTCTTGCTGAAGTTGTGGGAAAGTTTTCTGTTTGGGCCCCTCCAACAAATCTTGTATAAACTGGATGCCGCATCTTTGCCACAGTACTATATTTAGATCAGGGGTCACCAAAGATAGGGCTGTGATAGGGATAGGCGGAGAAATCATAGGTTGTGTACTTGGTGCTAATTGAGTTAGCCTTTGCCAAGCTACTGTTGCTGCTCTCATGGTGGGTGGTAGTGAGGTAGAGATCTTGGTTTGGTAGGGGCTAGCTAATAGCCAAGATTGTAAGTGTAGGCGTGGTGTTGAAGCTTGTTCTATTGAGCTCCACATTGTGCCCATACTGGAGTGCATCCAGCCCTTCGTCTGTGCCAAAATAGCTGCTGTGTAGTAGTCTTCAAAATCTATATACCCTGTACCACCTGCTAGGCTATGCTTGGTTAGGACTACTCTATTGCATCTGGGTTTTTTCCCCTTCCATAGGAATCTGTTAAGTTCCGTCTGTAGAAGTTTAAAGAACCTTTTTGGAATAGGAATGGGTACCGTTCGAAAGAGATATAGTAGTTGAGGTAGGTGAAGCATTTTGAATGCTGCCAGCCTCCCGGACCATGATAGTTCATGGACCGCTAGTTTTTTGAGATCTGTTTGTAGGGTCTTAAGTAACGGGATATGATTTGCTGCGTATAGTTTTTTCACTGACTTGGTAAGTTGAATGCCTAAATAGGAGATGTTGTCCCTTGCCCACGTGTATGGGAACTTGTTTTGCAGTAAGAGGCTAGTGGTTGTGTCCAGACCTAAGTTTAAGACATAAGACTTGGACTCATTAACTTTGTAATATGAAATCTTGCTGAAACTTTGTAGGATCTCTTGGGTTTCTGCCAGGGAAGAAGCCGGGTTGGACAAAGTCAAAATGACATCGTCTGCAAATAGACTAATCTTGTGGGTGTCTGGGCCAATTGTAAAACCGGAGATTTTCGGGTTGGTTCTGATCTGAGTAGCTAGGGGTTCCATCAAAAGATTAAAGATTAGCGGTGAGAGTGGGCACCCTTGCCTGGTGCCATTGCTGATTTTGAATGGCTTAGTCAATGCATTAGAGGTGAACACTCTTGCAGAGGGGGTAGAGTACAGGGCCATAATTGCATTAAAGATGTTACCTTGAAACACAAATTTATGAAGTACTGCGCTGAGGTATTTCCAGTGGACTCTTTCGAACGCCTTCTCTGCATCCAGTGCTAGAAGCAGAGAAGGTGTTCCGGTGGATCCTGCATGGTGAATGATATCAATAAGCCGTCTTGTGGCATCAGACACTTGTCTATTTTTGGTAAAGCCCCTTTGATCCTTATGTATCAGGGATGGAAGAATGTCTATTAGGCGATTTGCTATGGTTTTTGCATAAATTTTTGTGTCCAAGTTCAACAACGAGATCGGTCTGAAGTTTTGGGGTACGGTCGGCTCCTTCCCTGATTTCGGCAAGGTTATTATAGTGGCTTGTAGCATCTCAGTTGGAAGGTAGGAAGAGAGCGCAGCATTATTAAATATTTTAATAATCTGAGGTATCAGTGTTTGGGCGAATTTTTTATAGTACTCCCCCGTGAGGCCATCGGGGCCAGGGGCTTTGTTGAGTGGTAGCTTTTTGATAGTATTTAGCAATTCCTGTTGTGTAAAAGGGGCGTTTAATAGCTCAAGTTGCTGACTTGATAGAGATGGTAATTTTATGTTTTGGAGGAACTGGGCAATATCTGTAGAGGTGGGTTGGTAGACCTCTTGGTCTGTGGTCAAATTGTAAAGGTCACTGTAATAAGCGCTAAACGCATCAGCTATTTTTTGCGGGTCAGACAGTTTTTGCTTGGAGTGGGGGTGGATTATGTAGTCAATTCTGGATTTAATGCGGCATCCTTTTATGCGGCGTGCTAATGCTTTCCCTGCTTTGTTGGATGTTGAGTATAAAGAGGCTTTGAATCTACTTTGCATCTGGTAGTATTTGTTTAATAGAATGGAGCGAAGCTCCGATCTAAGGCTGAGGATTTCATGCGTGTGGGGTGAGTTTGGGGCTGTTTTTGTTCTTTTCTCTAGATCAGCAATTCTTGCTAACAGAGAGTCTACCTGCTGCGCTCTCTCCCTTTTGATCCTGGAACCTAATTGGATTAGGTTCCCCCTCATAAACGGTTTGTGTGCGTTCCACACCACAGCATGGTCCCCTACCGACCCCTCATTGAACTGGAAGTATTCCAGTAGTTGATTTGAGAGAATCGCTGAGTGTTCCTCACTCTGAAGTATAGAGTTGTTAACTTTCCACATTGATACAGGGGTATGTAGGTTAGAATCATTTATTGTGATGCTAATTGGGGCATGGTCCGACCATGATGTGGTGTGGATTTCAGAGGCATGAATCCTCTGCAGTAAACATCTGTCAACCAAAAACATATCTATGCGTGAGAAAGTTTTGTGAACTGGAGACAGGTAAGTATAGTCCCTCTCTGAATCGTGGTGACATCTCCAGACGTCATACAGTTCGTGGTTTTTAATGAACTGATGCATGGTGGAGTCTTTTCTTTTTCTTGTGATGGAGGAGTCAAGTTGGGCATCAGGCACTATGTTGAAGTCTCCACATATTATAGTGTAGCCTTTTTGATGATCTTTAAGTTTACGCATGGTTTTATTCAGAAATTTAAGTTGGTGTCGGTTTGGTGCATAAATTGTCATTATAGTATACAGGGAGCCCTGCAGGGAGCAAGTGAGGATGAGATACCTGCCGTTAGGGTCTGCTATTGTACTGTGCAGTTGAAAGTTCAGTGAGTTTTTCACCGCTATCATGACTCCTCGTTTCTTGACTGGAGAAGACGCAGAGAAGATGTGAGGGAACTCTTTGTGAGTAGACTTAGGTTGGGCGTCTTTTTGGAAGTGCGTCTCTTGTGCACATATGATGTCGCACTGTAGCTTTTTGGCAGATTTCCATAAGCTGAGCCTTTTTACTGGATGATTGAGGCCATTGACATTGATGGAGAGGATTTTGAATGGCATTGTGCAGCTGTGAGAATGTAAAGGTAGTAAATCGACTTACTTTAGGTTGTGGTCACTGTGTTGAGTCGTTTGGTTGAACTCGTGGGTGTTTGGGGTTTGCCGGAAGCTTGGTTGGTGTTTGCCTAGATTACCGTTCTTATTGCAGAATCCTGGAGTGATGATTCAAAAATGAAAGCAACAACAATTGAAACAAAATGGAAAAAGAGAAAAAACAGTCAGAAAGGTTGTTAAGGTAAAATACACATATGTGTTGTGCCGTATAAGATGGAGGAGCAACAAAAGCAACTGTCCTCCTCAGGGGGGTAAACAGTTTCTATAAACGGTGCTTGTTCTGGTCAGTGAGATGAACGCACCAAATATAACGTAGCATTGCGAACGTTCATGTATCTTTATGTGGACTAATCCCAGCAAATTTATCCCGCTGCTGCTTGGGTCGGTTTGGGAAAGAGAAAGGATTGGTGTCCGGGGGGGGGGGTCTATGATGATGCCCCATTGAAACAGCAACTTCATACCCTGTGCAAGCGATGAGATGGTGTGGGTTGTACCGTTTTTTGAGATTATAAGTGTAGCCGGGTATCTCCATTTATATGGGATTTTATGGTTGTTCATGGCCTTGGTTACTGGGCTCAGCTGTCTGCGGAGTTGGAGTGTATACTTCGATAGATCTGGATATAGTTGGATGTTCTCAAATGGTGCTGGGGGATTTGATCTGATCCTGACTTCTCTCAGCAATTTTTCTTTTATATGGAAAAAATGCACCCTCATGATTACATGTCTAGGTACAGACGCTGCCAGGTGAGGTGGTTTAGCTATCCGGTGGATCCTGTCTATCAGAAGTTCCACAGGTTTAGCATCAGGAATGACAGCAACCATTAGATCTTTAGCATATTGGTGTAGTGCTGTAGGTGGAACTGATTCTGGAATCCCTCTTAGTTTGATGTTGTTCCTGCGGGACCTGTCCTCTAAATCTGAGAGCTTGGCCTTAATCCACTGGTTGTCGTCTAGTATGTTGTCGTGGGCATCCACAAGCGCATTGATAGTGTCTGTGCTATCTGCCATCTTGTGCTCAATGTATGTGACTCTGCCGTCTAAACTGTGGATGTCAGCGTTGAGTTTGGATATCATAGAGGACAGGTCTGTTAACAGTGAAGCCTGTAGGGACAGTAACATGTCCTTTAAGGTCGTGTCAATAACTGGTTGTCCTGTAGTCGGGAAGGCCGCCATTGAGGATTGGAGTGCTTGATTAGACTGCAGGTGGTTAAATGGCGCATCTTTGTGAGGAGATGGCGGCGGTGAGTGTAATCTCATCCTTGTTTTAGCGGGGCTACCACTATTGGGACTATTGATGGGTGTTGGTAGTGGTGTGTTACCTGGCGTCTCTCCAGCCTCATCTGGGATGTCCGTGTAGGCTGCGCTGCTATTACTAGGTCCCGCTGCTGCGCCGTCTTGTGTAGGCCTCGACCGGGGCGGCGGCTTTTGGAAGAATGCCGTCAGCTTCTGCGGTCGTTCCTCGCCTTTTCGTTTGCCCGACATCGCTGCAGGTCTTCCCGCTTTGCTCTTGTCGCTGTTCCCGGTGTGCTGGGGTGTTGTAATGGCTCGCACTGTCGATATTGCTCTCACTGACCGGCGGAGCTACTCAGCTATGTGGCCATACTCGAGCGCCGTCAAGCCACGCCCCTCCTCCAAAGATCTTGTCCTGACACACCAGCCCCTGCACAGCCTTTCACTGGGAAGATTAGTCTGCTGTTGTTTGTCCTCCCCTAGCTCTTATGCAGCTGAGAACAGAGGGAATGCGATCACTTATAAATAAGAAAAAGGTATTGATAATTTTATATCTATACACAAATGTTTTGCCTTTAAATTCTATTTTAAACTGAGTGGGTTGTTTTACAAGGTGACCGTTCACTTTAACTCAAACCCGGTTTTTACTTCTGCTGATTCTGTTCTCTCCTCCTGTCAGATTGTTTTCTGCCAGCATATGTGCATGTAGCAGAGCCTAAATGGCTCAAAAGTCATAGGCCTGCTAACAGTCATTGCTGCTCTTGCTGTTATACCTCAGCCTCCATTACATGTTGGACTAGATATACTGAATGGTGAAAGTAGATCTTGTATGCAAATGTTGGTTATTTTTGTCAAATGTTTGATGAATTTACAATATTTATGCCAGCGATAACATATCCCTTACATTGCAATTATATATTCTCAGGAGATATTGTTATGCTAAATATAGGCATATTTCTAAAGGGATTTCCAGGAGTGTGTAAAATGAGAGGAAAAGGTGTCAGTTTATCCTGCACAACTGTCATATTGCACTCTTATTAAAGCACTTCATTTTGAGAGCAGTTTTTTTTTCCTGCATCTTCCTGCTCTACTAAAAATAGGTTCTCAAATGTTATTTCAAACCCTAAAATGATGACATTCCAGGCTGTTCAATGAATTTATGTTTGTATGATTCATTAATTCATTAACTGCATTCATTAAGCTTACTGGGCTCAATTGACTAAAGGAGATACATGACCCAAATATTGCATGGGATATTGAAAAGCTCAATTCACTAAATGTTTATGCAGTATTTACTGTAAAAGTAAGAAAAAGTTGGCAAATACTGCATACTCCTAATTAAAAGTCAATTAATTAAAAAAAATTAAAACAAAAGCATCTGTTAAATAAGTCATGGTCTAGCCACAAGCTATTTAACAAATACTGCTGGTTATTAGGAAGCCTGCACCCACCTGGGAATACCACTTAAATCAGAGTTCCACTCATTTTTGGGTTTATTAAAAGTCAGCAGCTACAAAAAGTGTAGCTGCTGACTTTTAATAAACACTAACTTACCTGTCTCCCAGTCCAGTGATGGCTGCGCCCCGAAGCCTCGCTTGTCTCACCCTCCTCCCGACGGCCCCGCCATTCCTAGTGTGGGCACCCGGCCCGGCTTCATGGTCGGGCACGCACTGCCCATGCGCGAGTCGCGCTGCACATTCCTATTGGCCTGGCAATCTTCTGGGACCTGTGACGTGTCCCAGAAGATTGCCAGGAGGGAGGGGCCGCCTAGGAGGAGAGGAGGAGTCGTCTAGGTGGCCCAGAGGCGGAAGGTGGAAGAGGGACAGGAAGTACCTCTGAAACCTGGGGACACACCCCCCAAAAAAATTACATGCCAAATGTGACAGGAGTGTTTAAAGCGGAAGTTCCATTTTTGGGTGGAACTCCGCTTTAAGGAGCGAGCCTCTTTTTGAGATTTGTTGTTTACAAGTTAAAATATTTTTTTTTGCTAGAAAATTACTTAGAACCCCCAAACATTATATATATATATATATTTTTAGACACCTTAGAGAATAAAATGGCAGTCATTGCAATACTTTATGTCACACCATATTTGCGCAGCGGTCTTACAAGCGCAATTTTTTGGGAAAAAAATTGACTTTTTTGAATTAAAAAATAAGACAACAGTAAAGATAGACCAATTTGTTTCTATATTATGAAAGATAATGTTACGCTGAGTAAATTGATACCCAAAATGTCATGCTTCAAAATTGGGCCTGCTTGTGGAATGGCGACAAACTTTGGCACTTAAAAATCTCCATTGGCGACGTTTAAAAATGTCTACAGGTTACCACTTTTGAGTTTCACAGGAGGTCTAGTGCTAGAATTATTGCTCTTGCTCTAGCGAGCACGGCGATACCTCACATGTGTGGTTTGAACACCGTTTACATATGCGGTCGCTACTTAAGTATGTGTTTGAATCTACGTGTGAGTTCGGTAGGATGAGGCGCTTTACATTTTTTTTTCTTATTTATTTTACTTTTTATTTTTTATTTTTACACTGTCCTTTTAAGAAAAAAAAACTTCTTGTAATAAAAAAAAAAGCATGATAGGACCTCTTTAATGTTAGATCTGGGGTCAAAAAGACCTCAGATCTCACATTTAGACTTAAATGTGATAAAAAATAAATAAATAAATAAATAAATAAAATGTCTTTTGAAAAAAAAAAAAAAATTCCCCTTTAAGAGCATCAGGCTGAAGTGACGTTTGACGTCGCTTCCGCCATACAATTTTATAGAGCTGAGTGGGGGCCATCTTTTCCTCACTCGGCATCCAGTCTCACAGGGGAGAGGACCTGATAGTCTGATGGTTCCAGTATGCGGCGGAGACGACCGGAACGCGGTGGGGGGGCACCTCTCCCGCCGCAGATAAAAGTGATCTCGCAGTGAAACTGCCACAGAGACCACTGTTATCTGAAAGCCAGCCGCCCGCCATACCAGAGTTTTGGTAGCTATCTGCTGCCATAACAACAATATTCCACGTCAAAGTACCGATGGTCCTTAAAGCGGTTGTCTACCCATTTAAAAAAAAAACCTGCAAGACAATAGCATAATGAGCTAGTATGCACCGCATGCTAGCTCATTATGAAATACTTACCTTGAAACGAAGCTGCATCCAATTCGCAGAGTTGTGATCCCAGCCTAAAGGAGCTGAGGATAACCTATTGAATTCTCTGTATTAGTATAAGAATTGTTGAGTATAAATAGCATAATTGCAAGCATTTCATGTAGGATATTAAAACCACATGATTCATGTAATGAGAGATTGCATGTAAATCTGGTAAACATGTGATGGATTGAAGCACGTCATATGAAAAATCTCAATGCGTTTCGTCAATTGATTCACTCTTCAGGAGCATGCACGTGGTGTATATCTGTAATGAAATGGGAAGATTTCTATACAGTCTGACAATGTCAAAGAAAAAAGCAAAAAGAAAAAAAATGGTCTGGGGTGACCCCACTTTTCTAGATTACTTACAAGACAGCTGTGTGTTGAGGGTGTGGCACTAAGAACTGGAGACCCCCTAGGGTCTAGGGTGTACTTATCCTCTAGCGTACACTTATCTTACCCCCCCCATCTTCCCAACAAGCCCTATAAGCCTTACACCAATCTTTCCTCATTCCTTTGGTGACCTTAAGTCTGTGGCCCTCTGGAAGCCATCCAACTGCCACTGCAGAAACTCCTGGCTCTCCTTCTTTTGCTCGTGCCCAGCAGAACCTACAATCATTCCTATGGAGAGGCTGTTTATTATGCACCCCAATCGTGGATGACCTTCTATTAAAAATGATTGGAGATACTTTCACATGTGGACAGAAGGCAATGAACCCATCCAGAAGATTTAGCAGCAGTAGCTCCCTATGGACCTCAAAGCAAAATTCTCAGGTTTTACATGCGCATCTCATTAACCACGTCCCGACTGTGTCGTGTACATTTACTGCTGCAAGTTGGCAGTGTAGCGAAAACTGGCGCCTATAAATGGCGATCCACGCACGTGCAGCTAGGAGGCGACCGTGTTCCGCCGCCAGCGTGCTCTCGTGCCCACCGCACGCTCCCTGAGTGGGACTGTGGGTCACGCGGACCCGCGATCGTCTATCAGAGAGGCAGAATTGGGAATAAATAAACATGGCAGTTCCCCGCTCTGTGAGGGGGGACATGAGAGATCTACTGATCCCTGTACTCTGTGATTTTTTTTACCACAAATATGTAGAAGTATATCAGACAAAACAGATAAATAAACTTGTTTTTTTTAGATTTTCTTTTGGACATTAACTATAGCAAAAAGTAAAAAATATTGTTTTTTTTTTTCAAAATTGTCACTCTTTTTTTGCTTATAACAGTTATCAGAAGTGATACAGAGGTGATCAATTACCACCAAAAGAAAGCTCTATTTGTGAGGAAAAAAAGGACGCCAATTTAGTTTGGGTACAATGTTGCATGACCGTGCAATGGTCAGTTAAAGTGACGCAGTGCTGAATCACGAAAAGTGTTCCGGTCCTAATGTGGGAAATCCTTCCGGGGCTGAAGTGGTTAAACAAAACTACATACATACTGGTATTGTTTAAAGTGACTGTAAAAAACATCAATAGCAAAAAAGCCATAATGAAGTTGAGGCTATCACAGTGGACATTTGCAGATTTGCAAACTGTGGCCATGGCAAGTGCATATTAATTCCTGTACATATGCCTACTTTTTTTATATCCAGGGACACAGGACACCGTTTTTTTTCTATGTGCTGCTTTACTTGGCATCTAATGCTACATTCTACCCAGATTAATAATGCTGTTGTCCAAGTAATAAAAGTGATACATAAACAAAGTGGAAACATGAAGTATCAATACACCTTGTACAAATATTGCTCCCAAAATGCAAGATGAGAGCAGAAATAACCTTATAATGTGAAATGACATAGGTGAAGCAAAACTTACAGAATAACTATTTGTAAGAGGAAATTAAGCATCTGTAACATAAAGGTCATTTGCTCACGAGAAATGCTAATGAAAAAAAAAACATCCAAGCCATCAAATCAATATCCTGCAGACAAACCACTGATATCCTAACAATTCTGTAACCCAAATGAAGAATGTGAGCAAGAGGCCTGGCACACAAAAAAAGGGGGGAGGCGGAGTGGGTGTGAGTTGGAGGAATAATCGGCCACTGCGTTGCTCTTCTACAGAGTTTAGACACCCTAAAACCGGAAATGTGTTAATGGTTGGATTGGCAGGTAAACATAAAGGAAAAAAAGAAAGTGAATGCAGACACCACACCCAAGGATCATGGATAAGCTGCAATATAGTTTTAGATAAACTAAGTTAGCATCAGGGGATTCTCAACTTGAATATGGATTCTCAACTCTAATCACATCTTTGTACTAAACCATGCCCATTAATTCAAGTATAATGCTCATGATTAGTGTTGAGCGAACCCGGACTGTAACGTTCGGGTCCGTACCGAACTTTCGGGTGTCCGTGGCACGGACCCGGACATTTCAAAAATCGTTCGGGTTCGGTCCGGGGTTCTGCTATTTTACTCCACGTGTTGAGAAGCTGCAGGGCAGCCAATCAACAAGCGTTTCACTGGTTTGCCCTTAGAAGCCATCACAGCCATGCCTACTAATGGCATGGCTGTGATTGGCCGGTGCATCATGTGACCCAGCCTCTTTATAAGCTGGAGTCACAGTGCTGCAGTCACATGCTCCTTGGGTTAGTGTAGGGAAAGGTAGCTGACTGCGTGAGGGACAGATTTGAGACATTTTAAGACCTGATCCTGCATCCTGAGATAGATTACTTTACTACTGCTGTCTGTGCTGTTGCTCTGAGGACAGATAGCATAAATTAGAGATT
>BLSH010138096.1:189506-222803 GCA_018402905.1 Glandirana rugosa
AGGAGGTGTCGGTGGAGAGACAGAGAGGTGGCTGTGGAGGAGGGGGGTACACAGAGAGGTGGCTGTGGAGGAGGGGGTACAGTAAAGTCAGTGTCATCTGTAAAGTGTCTGTTGCATTTTATAATAAAAAGTCAGCTACCTCTTTAAGAGTGCTGCACGTGAGTGACTCGCCACCTCTCTTCTCCTCATCCGACAAGTACAGTGGGCGGGGCCAAGAATGACGTCAGTCGGGAGGAGGAGAGAGGTGGCAAATGACGAGTCTCCTGAGCACCGAGTGGCGCTCTTATGAGGTATAGCTGATTTTTTAAATTATAAAACACAGAGGACTACATTTTAAGTTTGTGCACGTTCCCATACTAGCATGTCTTTCACTACGAGCCACCTTCCATTGGCATCCATCCATTGGCATCCTCATTAGGCCAGCTAGACTCCCATCACGCTGGCACACAATATACTAGACAACCCCGAGACCCACCTTTATAAACACTCTTCTACCTTGGGTTCCCACAAACAAAACCCATGGATACCCTTCAGATTTTACTCAAGTTCCACCAGCGTTGCACTGGATGAACACCATCCTTTTCAATTACACTCTTTTGAAGGCTAATTGCTACCTAGACACTTCAATGCATGCCTTTTAAATGAATGTAGGACGTGAAAGGCTTAAATGACACCACCCCGTACACGGTAAACACACAGTTAAGTAGAACTGGAGGAGACTGGAAAAGAATAGAACCGGGGGGTGGGCGGCCGTCCCTTCCCCACACAGTTTGATCCCATATGGGGTGCGGGGGAGGGGGTAGGCTGCATTCACCCACCCGCAATAACTATAGGCTGCTCCTGTCTTGGGCGCGTGGGTACACCCTCAATTGACTATCACCTCATGGCAGGAAAGCAACCCCATATCTCTCTCCCTAACATGCCTCACAATGGGTCACAGAGAGGTACAAAAGCTTACGATGTCTTAGGACATATTTGTTACTGATTGTATAGAACTTATATGCATACCTTGTAATGTTTAAATTTTCAATAAAATCCTTATTGGGAAAAATAAAACACAGAGGACATGTTTCTTCTCTTCTCTGCGGGATGGAACGATCATAGGCACTGGCGGGCCGGGTATACAGTGTAGCAGCCGCGTCGCGGCTGCCATAATTGGCCTAATTTGCATAACAATCGGTCAATCCCGATTTATTAAAAAAGGCCAAATATTGGCCAATATATTGGCCCGGCGATATATCGGTCGACCTCTACACATGTGTGCAAGATGGGTTGGAAAATTAATTTCACTTCAGTCCTAAACATTGGTTGTTGACATGTAGAGTTGAGCGAACCCGAACTGTAAAGTCCGTACCGAACTTTGGGGTGTCCGTGACCCGGACACGAACCCGGACACGAACCCGGACATTTGAAAAAAAGTTTGGGTTTCCGGTTCTGGGTTTGAGTATTTGATCACGCATGTTGAATAGCTGCAGGGCAACCAATAAACAAGCATTTCACTGGTTTGCCCTTAGAAGTCATCACAGCCATGTCTACTAATGGCATGGCTGTGATTGGCCAGTGCATCATGTGACCCAGCTGGAGTCACTTAGTGCTGCATGTCACATGCTCTCTGGGTAGTGTAGGGAGAGGATGCTGCCGGTGCTGTGAGGGACAGATTGCAGATAGATAGATAGGTAGAGATTACTACTACTACTGCTTTTAGGGACAGATTGCAGATCTCATCCTGCATTACAGAACGATCTGACTGGACTAGGTAGAGTCTACTGCTTAGAGGGACAGATTATTGTTCTAAAATCATCTTCTAGTTCTATAGGGTCAGGTTCCTGCTGTTGCTGTAAGGGACAGATTATTGTTCTAAAATCATCGCCTACTCCTATAGGGTCAGGTTCCTGCTGTTGCTGTAAGGGACAGATTATTGTTCTAAAATCATTTTACTTCCTTTTGCAGCCCTCTAGCACTTTCCAGGACTTTTTTACAGTCATTTTTGTACTGAAAAGTTCGGGTCCCCATTGACTTCAATGGGGTTCGGGGTAAAGTTCGGGTCAAGTTCGGTACCGAACCCGGACTTTTTCCCGAAGTTCGGCCGAACCCACCGAACCCGAACATCCAGGTGTTCGCTCAACTCTATTGACATGGTCTTTTAGAACAAATCATAAATATTTTCACTTTTAGCTTCCCTAACCTTTAATAAATGTATATTGATACAAAGTGAACCCCACTATAGTTTTTGCGAATAAAATTCTGTTTTGTATATAGACTGCAATCCATTGTGATTTGCTATTCTCTACAGTGAAAAATAAAAGTAAAATTTGTGGGGTCATCAATTTTCAGCTTGATTTTTTTCTGCATGAAACATATCTGTTGTGGCTGTGTGAATGTTAAAAATGGTCTGATCTTTATATAAAAGTATGAGCAGTGCCATATAATGCCTGTGGGCCTCTTTGTGCAATCGAAAAAAAAATCAATGGGCTCTGTACAAACAAGCTTCCAAACAAAATAAACAGCATCATGACTTGTGATATCTCACTTGTGCTGCAAGCTCTAGTTACTGATCAGGCTGAAAAGCAAAATTGCCAAATGCTATATAATTTAAATATACAGGGTTATTCAAAAAGAATTAGCCGATATCATAACACATTGCTTCAGTTCTCAAGCATCGTCATAGAATGAGTCAGTGACCAATTGATAGAGGAGTTATCTAAGTTTTGAATGGCTGCCACAGGGGGCGATGTAGTCGCGATGTAGTCGCATCTTTCTTCCGGAAACGTTCAGTTGTTTTTTTACCCTCGGAATGGTGAGTCCTCGGCAAAAAGCGTTCTGCGTTCTCGAGTTTTCGAAAACAAATTTGGTTGTCAGGGTGCAGCGTGCTTTTCGAAGGCAATTTGACATTAATCCGCCCTCTCCTAAGAACATTTGACGGTGGTTTCCACAGCTACAAAACAGTGGGTGTCTGTGTAAAGGAAAAAGTCCAGGACTACCATGAGTTTTGGAGGAACAAGTGGCGAGAATCCGTGCTGTGTTTGAGAGGAGCCTGCGGAAGTCCACAAATCAAGCTAGCCGTGAGCATGTGATCCCACAATTCACTATCTGGCATGTGCTAACAAGACGTCTACATTTGAAACCATACAGACTGCAGCTCATTCAGGCACTTACCAATGACCACAAAAAGAAGCGGATAGAATTTTGTGATTTGATACTGGAGATGATGGAAGACGAAACCTCACGTTTCATTTTTAGTGATGAAGCGACTTTTCACTTGAGCGGCACAGTCAATCATCAAAATGTGTGTGTATTTGGGGAACAGAGCACCCACATGAAACAGTTGAGTATGAAAGAGATTCCCCTAAGGTGAACGTCTTCTGTGCTGTGTCTCAGGACAAGGTTTATGGTCCCTCTGTCTTTGGACGAAACACTGTTATAGGACAGACCTATCTCAATATGCTCCAAAACTGGCTCTTCACTTCACTGCAAGCAGATTTGCATGACTTCATTTTTCAACAAGATGGAGCAACGCTCCATTGGCACCTAGTGGTTCGAGCTTTTTTAAATGAAAAAGTGCCCCAGCGATGGATTTGTTGAAAGGGGGCCAATGACCTTGTTCTTTGTGCTTGGCCTGCAAGATCCCCAGACCTCACTGTGGGTGATTTTTTTCTTATGGGGATATGTAAAAGATCGGGTTTATGTTCCACCACTACCCACTAACCTCGATAATCTTAAACATCGAATAACAACAGCGATCAACTCAGTGGATCATGATATGCTGATACGCACCTGAGAGGAATTCTCTTATCGCATTGATGTTGCCTGTGCGGCAAATGGTGGTCATATTGAACACTTGTAAGACAGGAAATAAAAGTTGATTGTGAGTATAATACTTGCGTCTTGGCTGGAGTTTTGTATTACTTTTCCTTAATAAAATATTGCGTAATGAAATTGGTTCATTCTTTTTGAATAACCCTGTATATAATTTTTTTGTACATCAGTAAATACATGGGTGCATAAAAAGTCCATACGTTTCCTGACCATCTCCCCCCAAAAAAGAATGAATGGTTCAATACAGAAAACTGCATGCTGTGTCTCAGCACATCAAATATTGTCTGCAGTGTCAACAATCATTTACTTCACCAGTTTCCTAAACTGTCTTCCCTCCTCCCTGAAGAAAAGCACTGAGGCTGGGTTCACACTTATGCGGCCATGGCTTCAGTGTGGCAGTCTGGTGCAGTTCTATTCACCAGTTTAGGTGCAATTCAGGTGCAAATATTTAACTGAAATTGCACATGAACAAGACCCAAAAACGCACAGGACCCATTTTAATCGGTCGCCCCACACATGTGTGACCCGGCTCCATTGAAAGCACGATTCACATGTTATGCAAATTGGATGTGGTTAAAAAATGCATCCAATTGGCATATATGTGAACCAAGCCTGAAAATTAGGTAAAGCCAAACATTTTTTGGCTATGCTCCTCTCTAATCACATGAGAACATTTACAACGGTACTCTTGTGACCTAAAGTCAGTTGATATTGGGCTATTACTCACTAGAGAATGACGGGGCAGACCAGAGTCGCAGTCAAAATAGATCCTGACATTATTGTCGTGATTAACCCAGGCTGTTTGACTGGCAGCTAACTATGCCTTTCAGCTTGCGCCCTTCCCCTCCCCATCTGTTGCTTTAGTCAGTGCTGGAGCAGCAGAGAGAAGAGGGGGAAACCTCAGCGTAAACATTGCTGAAAACAGAGACCGAGAGCTGTCTGATCATCAGCATTATTGGGTCATCTCTTAGAAAGAGTGTGAGACAGGGAAGTAAGTTTTGGTAAACTGGCCATACACTAGATTTTTGAATGACCATTTGTACAAACATTCTCAGTACATTTGATGACTCATATTCTATAATAAAGTCCATAAGTGTCCATTAACCACAATCTTAACATATAAAACAATAAATGATGAAACTGGATATCAATATGTATCCTCACCACCAGAGTGAGCTATAGCAAAAAAACACCAAAGATATTGACCTCCAAGTTATAGGTAGGTCATATACCACTTTTATACATATACTCTCCAAAATGCAAACCTGAGTACAGCAGATAGATATCACTCCTCTTAAATACTTGGGTCCTGTATAGCTTTAGGTATCAAATAGTAGAGACTGCACAGCACAATGCAGCTTCATTAAATCACATAAAAGTCAAATGATAAAATGAACTCACATTTAAAAAGTGCACGTTGCACTAAACAATAACAGATTGAGATATAGAATGATCAAAATGCCATCCACATTTTCTCGTGTGAATCTGCAGAGTGCTGACCATTTCCCCAAAGCATGCATGATGATGACACCTATCCCTGTTCTATATGTTTTTGTCATGCCAACATCCACAGAATGTAAAGCAGATGCATCACATTCTATATCTGCACTATATTAACCCTATTCTTTGCCAGTAGTCATAAAATAATACAAAAGAGAGGTATATGATCATTCCATAAAGCGTACACTGAATAATACCGACTGATAAGCAATTTATATAACATATACAGCATATTCACAATAAAAGACATTAACAAATTTAATATGATATGTTTAATAAAAAATTACTAGTAAAATCCATTATACTGTATCTTTAAAATATCCCTATAATATTTAGAAATGCATAAAGTACTGAGGAAACAATTATACCAAACTCCATATTAAAGCCTTTAGGATAAAGAGTTTCTAATTTGTAAATCCAAAATGTTTAATTTCTAGGGCTTATCCCAATTGAGAAATTTTAGACCCCTAGGTTTTCTATTGTAGAATTTTGTAAATGCAATTGTAGAACCCACCCTGCATGGGGGAGAGGTAGTGAATTCACCTCCAGCAAGGAGAAGGCAAGGAGAAAGCTAGCATTACCTCAGGGTGGATCCTTGGCCACAGTGGAGAGCGTTATATGACAAGGAAGGGTGCCAGTCCCTTTAGGATTTTTTTTTAATTTAATTGCTCCGGCGCACAGGGGGCAACCAGGCTTCCAGACACCATTATTCAAAAATAGTGCCAGGTTTCTCTGAGAGCAGACTCTCAGTCTTAGTCCAGCAGACATACATTGGGCTAAAGAAGGACCAAGATACTCTGAGAGCGGCAACCAAACACCCTCACAGACATGCATCAGGTCCTTCTATCTCCAAACACACCCTTCTCAATTAGACTGGGGTGCTCAGCTACGCGTGTGTTAGACCAATAGGGCACAGGTCTACACAGAACAAACTCCAAACACATCACCCCAGGTCGAGGCTTAGGGGAGAGAGAGAGAGAGCCAAGAAACTCCCAGGCTTGTTTAACCTCTTCCAGCATGAACTATGGGCAGGAAGACTACTAGTGGGAACCCAATAACAAAAAAGCCCATAAACTATAGCTCTAGGCGTCAGTGACACCCAGTGACGACATTAGGGTACTGCAGCAACTCTGAAACATAAGGGAGACACCCAATGAGCAGCTAGCTATTGTCCTGGGTTAGTTACCAACTAGGAGAAGTAGATTTAGACACTCACTAAAGTAAAGGGTGGCTACACAATGATACATTACAGGGTTGGTTTGTTATAGGCAAATAGATTGCTCACTACAAGTGCAGCTGAATTCTGAAAGGGAATTTTCCCCAGTGCTTAGTGAATGAGGTGAAGCACTGCTAACTTCCATCCAATCATGTTCAAGTAAAAAAGATGTTTTTTTTTCCGGTGCATGTGATTTGGTATTCTTTGCAAAGTGAATTTCACCATATTTCCTTTGGTGCTCTGAGATAAATTCCCTCACAGAGTACAACTTTACTTGTAAACTGAAAGGTCTATTTGCATTTAGTAAATGAACCCCAATGAGTTTTCAAACCTTTTTTTATATTATTGATTCATTCCCCCAGAAGAACCCTAACCTGTCTGGTAGTGTGTCTCATTTACGGAAAGCAACATGGGCATTCTAGCAGATAGGAATCAAAAAAAGCGTCTGTCCCGCACCTAACCTCCATATCTCACTAGGCAAGCCAGTACACCAACATCTGAAAAACAAATCAATACACAAATCATTGCAAAAATCAATCCAATTGAGTGCAGCACTAAAACACACCCATAAGTTTTTTTATCAAATATACATGGGATGGAGTCTAGTTGATATCTTTGCACTGGGGAGGAGTTTAAACATGCCCTCAGATCTACAGGGTGGGCCATTTATATGGATACACCTTAATAAAATGGGAATGGTTGGTGATATTAACTTCCTGTTTGTGGCACATTAGTATATGTGAGGGGGGAAACTTTTCAAGATGGATGGTGACCATAACGGCCATTTTGAAGTTGCATTGACAATCCAACACAATGGGCAGCACATTGAACAGATTTTATAAGTGGTCAGAAACTTGTAAATAACTCATGAAAGAATAAAGTTCACGTTTCTTGTGAAATTCCCAATAAGTTTGATGTGTCACATGACCCTCTTCCTATTGAAAAAACAAAAGTTGGATTCAAAATGGCCGCCATGGTCACCACCCATCTTGAAAAGTTTCCCCCCTCACATATACTAATGTGCCACAAACAGGAAGTTAATATCACCAACCATTCCCATTTTATTAAGGTGTATCCATATAAATGGCCCATCCTGTATAATGTACTACACAGTGGCATCCTAGCTCAGCTTCACTTTGTATTGCATACAGTATTTGGCTTTCTGTGTGCCCAATTGAGTACCATTTATAGACTAGTGATTGTTTGATGTTTAGTCTTCTTAAAAGTGGTGATTTTTATGAAAAGCACTATGGGATCGCTGAAAGGAAAGGAAGGAGAGATCCCTAATGCCACACATCCACATAATCCTAAGATGGTAAGAGTGGCAACCTCAGCCTGGGCTCCCACCAGGCCATGCCCCCAACGTGCTCCGCTCCGTCCCCTGGAACTTAGTCATGGGGTCCTCTATGGGATCTCTGTATGCTTCTTTCTGAGCTGCAATTACATTGAACTTTGGTCCTGCAAGTGTGATTTTCTGGATACTAGTTAACCCTCGAGGTTGAGCAAATGCTATTTGACCTCATTATATGAATGAAGTTCATTGCTGAAGGTGAGAGCCTAATCACCAAGGGAGAAAGTGAAGGTTCTTTACCAAGGGTGTAGTTTCTAAGAAGATTTGGTACAGAGTTGTCTGGACTAAATCACTTTTGCAGTTTTTAAAGGAGTGGACAGTCTATAAAATGTCTTGCATGAACTATTTTGCATTTCATATTGCTTTTAATATGAAAGTATTAATTATCCAGTCTGACACATTTTTTCTTGCCTTCCTTGACAACTCTTAAAGCATTTGTAAAGTCATTTATTTTCTTTTGAAATAACAAAAAAGTTTATACTTACCTGCTCTGTACAATCAAATTGTACACAGCAGTCCTGATTCCCCTCTCCTGCCCCCTCCCCCCGTGCTCCTGGCTCCTCCTCTTCTATGTGTGCTACCATAGGAAACTGATTTCTATTGTGGCACACCTGTGGACTCAATCCAAAGGCAAGCTGCCTGCATCTATAGTTGCAGGCACCGAGGCTTGGCCCTACCCTCTGCTCCCTTTGTCACAGGATTTGACTGACAGCAGTGGGAGCCAATGGCTCCTGCTGCTATCAGAAAAACATGTAAGAGTGGGGAGAAGAGGAGAGAGCCGCTGCAGATGGGCACAGTGCTGGATGAAGACCAGACTCAGGCAAGTATAAAAGGGTATGGGTGAGGGAGAGAAACGCATATATGGAAATGTTTTTACCTTAATGTAGAGAAGGCATTAAGGTAAAAAATGGTTAGGCTTTACAACCACTTTATTAACAAGAAACAACCTACAATTAAAAAAAAATATATATAATGTGTACACCCCTCACATTTTTGTAAATATTATTATTATTATTATACAGGATTATTATACAGGATTTATATAGTGCTAACAGTTTACACAGCGCTTTACAATATAAAAGGGAGACAATGCAGTTACAATACAATAAAGTACAAGAGGATCAAGATGGCTCTGCTCAGAAGAGCTTGCAGTCTAATAGGGTGGGGCAGGTAATAAAAAAGGATCTAACTATGGGGAATGAGTTGATGGAGGAGGGAAAAGATTAGTTGGAGGTGCGATAGGCTTCCCTGAAGAGATGAATTTTCAGGGAATGCCTGAAGGTAGCAAGAGAACGAGTTAGGCGGACAGGTTGAGGTAGAGAGTTCCAGAGAACGAGAGAGGCTCTGGAGAAATCCTGGAGACGAGCGTGGGAGGGGGAGACGAGGGAGCTTGAGAGTAGGAGGTCTTGGGAGGAACGGAGGGGACGGTTTGGGTGATATTTGGAGACAAGATTGGTGATGTAGCTCGGGGTGTGAATGGCTTTGTCTGTTGCGGTTAGTATTTTGAATTTAATTTGCTTGGCGATTGGGAGCCAGGGTAGGGATTGGAGAAGAGGGGTGGCAGACACTGAGCTGTTGGTAAGGTGGATAATTCTGGCAGCAGCATTCATGATAGACTGAAGAGGGGATAGACTATGGAGAGGGAGGTCAATGAGAAGAGAGTTGCAATTGTCAAGGCGAGAGATAACAAGGGAGTGAATGAGGAGCTTGGTGGTTTCATTTGTTAAAAAGGGGCGTATTTTAGAGATGTTACGGAGGTGAAGTCTACAAACTTTTGATAACGATTGGATTTGAGGCTGAAAGGACAGGTCAGAGTCTAGGATTACACCTAGTACCCTGACATGAAGGGAAGGGACTGAGGTTGCATTATTGATTTTGATGGAAAAGTCATGGGGGGGGGGGGGGCACGGGCAGGGGGGAATATTACCTGCTCAGTTTTAGAGAGATTTAGTTTAAGGAAGTGGTGTGACGTCCATGCTGATATGTCAGTTAGTAAGGTAGTAATGCGAGAGGAGACTGAAGGAGTGAGGGGAGGAGAAGACAGATGGATTTGGGTAACACTGAAGGAGCGCTGTGATAGGTAGGGGGAGAAGAAGGATAGAGCAGAGTCTTGGATGCCGAGGGAATGGAGTTTATTGAGAAGGAGCTGATGGTCAACAGTATCAAAGGCCGCAGAGAGGTCAAGCAATAATAGTATGGAGTAGTGGCCATTGGTTTTAGCAGTTAGTAAACCGTTAGTGAGTTTTACTAAGGCAGTTTCTGTGGAATGTTGCAAACGAAAGCCAGACTGTAAGGGCTCAAGAAAGTTATTTTCACTGAGGTAAGAGCTAAGACGGTTGTAGACTAAGCATTCCAGAAGTTTAGAGGTGAATGAGAGCAATATAATAAATATCTTATTATATATTTTCATGTGACAACACTGAAGAAATTACACTTTGCTACAATATAAAGTAGTGAGTATACAGCTTGTATAACAGTGTGAATTTGTTGTCCCCTCAAAATAACTCAACACACAGCCATTAATGTCTAAACTGCTGGCAACAAAAGTGAGTACACCCCTAAGTGAAAACGTCCAAATTGGGCCCAATTATCTATTTTCCCTCTCCGGTGTCATATGACTCGTTAGTGTTGCAAGGTCTCAGGTGTAAATGGGGAGCAGGTGTGTTAAATTTGGTGTTATCGCTCTCACTCTGTCATACTGGTTACTGGAAGTTCAACATGGCACCTCATGGCAAAGAACTCTCTGAGGATCTGAAATAAAGAATTGTTGCTCTACATAAAGATGGCCTAGGCTATAAAAAGGTTGCCAAGACCCTGAAACTGAGCTGCAGCACGGTGGCTATGACCATACAGCAGTTTAACAGGACAGGTTCCACTCACAACAAGGCTCTCCATGGTCGACCAAAGAAGTTGAGTGCACATGCTCAGCGTCATATCCAGAGGTTGTTTTTGGGAAATAGATGTATGAGTGCTGCCAGAATTGCTGCAGAGGTCGAAGGGGTGGGGGGGGGGTCAGCCTGTCCGTGCTCAGACCATACGCGTCATACTGCATCAAATTGGTCTGCATGGCTGTCGTCCCAGAAGGAAGCCTCTTCTAAAGATGATGCACTAGAAAGCCTGCAAACAGTTTGCTGAAGACAAGCAGACTAAGGACATGAATTACTGGAACCATGTTCTGTGGTCTGATGAGACCAAGATAAACTTAGTTGGTTCTGATGGCGTCACGAGTGTGTGGCGGCAACCAGGTCAGAAGTACAAAGACAAGTGTGCCTTGCCTACAGTCAAGCATGGTGGTGGGAGTGTTATGGTCTTGGGCTGCATGAGTGCTGCCGGCACTGGGAAGCTGCAGTTCATTGAGGCAACCATGAAGGACAACATGTATTGTGACATACTGAAGCAGAGCATGATTCCCTCCCTCCGGAGACTGGGCTGCAGGGCAGTATTCCAACATGATAATGACCCCAAACACACCTTTAGACGACAACTACCTTGCTAAAGAAGCTGAGGGTTAAAGGTGATGGACTGGCCAAGCATGTCTCCAGACCTAAACCCTATTGAGCATCAGTGGGGCATCCTCAAAAGGAAGGTGGAGGAGCGCAAGGTCTCTAGCATCCACCAGATCCATGATGTCATCATGGAAGAGTGGAAGAGGACTCCAATCGCAACCTGTGAAGCTCTGGTGAACTCCATGTCCAAAAGGGTTAAGCCAGTGCTGGAAAATAATGTTGGCCTCACAAATTATTGACACTTTGGGCCCAATTTGGACAATTTCACTTAGGGGTGTACTCACTTTTGTTGCCAGCAGTTTAGACATTAATGGCTGTGTGTTGAGTTATTTTGAGGGGACAGCAGACTTATACTGTTATACAAGATTATACAAGATGTACATTTACTTTACATTGTAGCAAAGTGTCATTTCTTCAGTGTTGCCACATGAAAAGATAGGATAAAACATTTAAAAAAATGTGAGGGTAGTGTACTCACTTTTGTGAGATACTGTATATATATATATATATATATATATATATATATAAAAATATACACATATTCATTTCTATTTAAACCCTTAGTATCCTTAGTTAACCATAATCATTTCTAATTAACACGTTCCTCTCATTCTGCCTTAGCTATTATTTTTCTGTTGGTTTTATTTATTTCTATTTTTTTATCATTTCTCAGTTACTTTTTCAGTTTTGCACAACAAGAAAATGAGCAACATTGCAAAAAAAAGATATTTTTTTTACATTAGGTTACTGTGCTTTGCATAAGAAACATAATTATAATGTGATTTTAAATATAACAAAGTATAAAATAAAATATATCCCATTTATTTACAGTAAAAAAAAACAAAGTAACACAGATTAAAACAGAAAAAAAATGCTTTTTTCCTTTTTTTATGTATTTTTGTCTATAGTTTCCGTATCAAGTAAAAATATTTTTTTCAAAACAATAGTGCCAAAAAAATTAGCTTTATATCACACTTCAGAGCACTTGGAAAAAATTATTAATAGTGTCAAAATAATATTGATTGCAAATGGAACTAATTATATTTTTTGGTCATAAAGAATTCAAATATTTATTGTACCTACCTGTTTTATTAAAGAACAAGACCAAATCCAGTTTTATGCTTAGAAAATAAAAGAGATACTTTTATGTAATCATTTATCTAACTTAATGATTCCACAGTGTGCAAAGTGAAGATAAAATTAGATTTCTTGTGTTTTAGAGGTCCACAGTAACATCAGTTAATGCTGTAGCGGACACATTGAAAAAAGCAGATTTATAATGTCATCCCTACATAGTGGTGCTAACATTGCATCTATCATTGAAAAAACCTTTCTCATTCCACTATGTGCTTTGTGACCTGGTGCAGCTTTATTAATGTACATGTCATATCTTTCAGAGCATGTTCTGGCTTTGCCCTACCCAAAGACATTTCTATAATTTACTGTACTACTGGCCATACAAGCAGCCCTACTGAACTTTCTCCTCTTTCTGCTTACTTAACTTGTAGAAGAGCACAAGGACAAAACTCCACTTTATTGATAGTGTCATTAACTGCTGAAAAAACAGGTCACCCCGTGTATGTCCTTTGTGTAATATATAGCAATAAATGAGTACAGCTTGGTTGACTGTACCATATTTATGCTTCATTTTTATCCATTCTAACTCTGACAGTTTATTCTAATGGAAATATGCAATGCTTATTATATAGATGTTAAGATCCGAAAAAATTGCACAAAGAGAGGGTTTTGATGGGATGGTATAGGCAATAGTTACAGACTCAGGTGTTCAAGATAAAATACATTTATTCATAATTTCTTAAAATTGATATCAGGACAACATCACATTATATAAGTGCAATAGTACACAAAAGAAATAGACAAAAAAATGTTTTTTGCTCCATAAGGTTACACTGTAGCAATTCCACAAAATAAAGGTAAGTTGCATATGCTGCTTCCAATCAAAATCCTATGTTTCGACTGCGAACAGTCTTCCTCAGGGATTGTATGTTGGTATGCAGGTAGCGACGATTGCTCTAATATTGAAAATAGTGATAATTAAAATCACACATATAATTGTATAGTATATACATGTTAACAAAAACATACTCATGCACGAACAAACAGTATACATACATTTCTTTCACCTTGATGATGGTCTATGGTAACATACAACCCCGGGCAGTCGGCCAATAAAGGTCTCCAGGTGGTGTCCCCACAACCCGAAGGGTCCAGGGATATCCCCCAAGACAGGGAGCACCCCCACAGGGGTCCCAGGGATAGCAATACAAGAGGGGATATAGGGATCTACATGGACGCAAAAAACAAGCATTTTAGAAAAATTGGCAACAACATGGTAAAAAATGAGATGGCTTCCAAGATAAAACCCACCTTCTTATGAGTCGAATCACAATGCAGTAAATGATTACAGCCAAGCCTTATACAGGTGTGTAAACTTAAGGTATAGGCAGCTAGTCACCAAAGATCTCCAGTCCAAGCATAAAAGGCAGAAAGAGATTCAAACAAGGGCGCAAGGACATCCCAGGATTCAGAGCCAGGGTAAATAAGTCACAGCCAAAGTAAGCCCTATATCTAAAAAAGAGGTTCAATGAGAATTCACTAGTGCCAAACTAACCACAAAAAAAAAAAAATGCTAAAAAGAGTACAAATAGCCGCTGAAAATTTACCTGTAATGGCTATGCACAACATGCGATCATTTGCTGCAAGTGGAAGAAGGCAAGGAGCCACCTCAGTGAGTCAGAGCCAAACTAAATGGTGAATAGGCCCGCAATAAATATCCCTCCAGGGAACCACCCATTGTCCTGATTGAAGGCACGGACAATCACATGCCTCCCAGGACTGTGAGTGGGTGGATGGTGATGTCAGCAGTGGCCTCTCCGCATGCCAGTATAAGTAAGGGCACAACGCGGACCCAGCATAAAAGGCAGAAAGAGATTCAAACAAGGGCGCAAGGACATCCCAGGATTCAGAGCCAGGGTAATTGGCGGGGTCATCTGGCACGCTTCCTGCCCGCTGCCGGAGATGGTGGTGGGAGGGGTACGTTTCAGCGTGACCCTCACGCTGCAAGTGGGAGCTGATGGCGGCTGCCATCAATCCATCCGCCCACTCACAGTCCTGGGAGGCAGGCATGTGATTGTCTGTGCCTCCAATCAGGACAATGTGTGGTTCCCTGGAGGGATATATATTGAGGGTATTCTCACCATTTGGTCTGGCTCTGACTCACTGAGGTGGCTCCTTGGCTTCTCCCACTTGTAACAAATGATCGCATGTTGTGCATAGCCATTACAGGTAAATTTGCAGCAGCTATTTGTACTCTTTTTAGCATTTTTTTTTTTGTGTGGTTAGTTTGGCACTAGTGAATTCTCATTGAACCTATTTTTTAGATATAGGGCTTACTTTGGCTGTGACTTATTTACCCTGGCTCTGAATCCTGGGATGTCCTTGCGCCCTTGTTTGAATCTCTTTCTGCTTTTTATGCTGGGTCCGCGTTGTGCCCTTACTTATACTGGCATGCGGAGAGGCCACTGCTGACATCACCCGGAGGCCCCGCCTCTTATGACGTCACCGTGTATACACCGTTAAGCTACGTTTTTAAACTTTTACCGGCATGTGCGTTTTTACAGCTCTAGTGTTGGAGGCTCAGATTGCGCTGGGCCTGGGGTTTTTTTGGAGCTTAAAAACGCCTATGCCACTTACAGTTTAAAAATGTGTGTGTGTGTGTGTGTGTGTATGAGGCCATTGGATAACACGGAAAGGCATTTTTAAGCTGTAAAAATAGCTCAAAAACGGGGCTGTAAAAACGTCCGTGTGTATGAGGCCTAAATATGGGTTTTGTTTAACCATGGCTATGGGTTATGTATGTTTCAAAAGATGAACTTAGCCTTTAAAGTAGTTGTAAACCTCAGACATGAAATATGAACAAAGCAAATCCCTCTATAGTGTGCACTTGTCTCCATTAATAGCATTAAGCGTCATTCCTGTCTGCTGCTTTGTTCCTCTGCTCTGCTGACACCAAGAAAAAAATGGTGACAGAGAATGGATCTCCAGCTGATTGACAGCCTCAGCTATAAAGTAAAGTGGTAGAGGGGAAATATTTTTTTTATGGGGGGGGGCTGCACTAGTTGGGGTGACTGGGGTATTTGTGTTAGGAGTACTAGAAGGGAGGATTTGGAGCAGGGGGGGGGGGGGGGTTGTGCTTGGAGAAGAAGTTAAAGGGGTAGAGAATTTGTGCTAGGAAGGGGATTTTTTTTTTTTGGGGGGGGGGGGGGTTGTGCTAAGGGTCAGGGGGAGAGAGAGGATTTGAACTGAGGGGAATGGGGGAGCAAAGATTTGTGCTGGGAGGGGGGATTTCAGCAGGGGGGGGATTTGTACTGGGAGGACGGGGTGAGCACGCAGATTAGTGCTCAATTTTTGTTTTTGGGGTGGGGGGTTGCTGACACATAATGCTCATACATCTTGAGGGTACAATTAGGCATGTTCGCCCTGGGCTCTTGATGACCTTGTCCCAGCACTGGTCTCTGCTCTTTCCTTATATACTGTAGCTGATGAAAGCTTGGGGAACTGGCTTTTGGTCAGTGGTACCATCAGGATTGGTCATGTGTGCTAGGATGTGCTACAGCAAAACCGACATTTACCCAAAAAAGTGATACAGTTTAAATTGCCAGCAAATTGCATTTCATTGCCAAATAAATAAATAAATAAACATAAAACCCTCCAAAGGCCCCCCAAAATACATTGCAGATGCTTGAAGGGGTCCGTGTGCTGTTTATTTATTTTTTTAACCACTTCAATACAGGGCAATTATACACCCTTCCTGCCCAGACCAATTTTCAGCTTTCAGCGCTCTCACACTTTGAATGACAAGTACTTAGTCATGCTTCACTGTACCCAAACAAATTTTTTTATCATTTTTTTCTCAAAAATAGAGCTTTCTTTTGGTGGCATTAAAACATTTATACTGCTAAATATCTTTGGTAAAAAAACCTAAATCAGTGTATATTATTTAGTCTCTGTAAAAGTTATAGAGTCTACAAGCTATGGTGAAAATCAATGAAAATTGATCACACCTGATGTACTGACCACTAACAAGCCAGGAAAGTACAAATACCCCCAGATAAGCCCTTTTTGGAAAGTAAATATTCCAAGGTATTTAGTAAGAGGCATTGTCAGTTTTTTGAGTTGTAATATTTTACCATAATTCTTAGGAAAATGAAGACATTTTACACAAAATTGTCATAATAAGTTATTTCTCACACACAGCATATGCATACTTGCAATTACACTCCAAAATACATTCTGCTGCTCCTCCTGAGTATGGCGATACCACATGTGTGGGACTTTTACACAGCCTGGCCACATGCAGAGGCCCAACATTTAAGTAGCACCTCCAGGTGTTCTAGTAGCATAAATTACACATCTAATTTGATGACAACCTATTACACTTTTGAAGGCCCTGGAGCACCAGGACAATGGAAACACCCACAAAATGACCCCATTTTGGAAAGCAAAAACCAAACGTATAATCTAGGAGGCATAATGAGCCTTTTGAACGATTCATTTTTTTCCAGAAGTTTTTGGAAAATGTGGAAAAAAATTAAAATGCATTTTTTTACACAAAGTTGTCCATTTATAAGATATTTCCAACACATAGCATGTACATAGCAAAAATGACACCCCAAAATACATTCTACTACTCCTCCTGAGTATGGTGATACCACATGTGTTAGACTTTTACACAGCCTGGCCACATACAGAGGCTCAACATTGAAGTAGCACCTTCAGGTGTTCTACAAGCATAAATTACACATCTCATTTCTCAACCACCTATTACACTTTTGAAAGGCCTTGAGCACTAGGACAATGGAATTGCCCACAAAATGACCCCATTTTGTAAAGCAAACACCTCAACATATAATCTATAAGGTATAATGAGTCTTTTGAACATGTAATTTTTTCCAGAGGTTTTTGGAAAATGTGGGAAAAAAATGAAAATGCATTTTTTTACACAAAGTTGTCCATTTATAAGATATTTCCAACACATGGCAGGTACATAACAAAAATGACACCCCAAAATACATTCTGCTACTCCTGAGTATGACGATACCATATGTGTGGGACTTTTACACAGCCTGGCCATATACAGAGGCCCAACATCCAAGTAGCACTGTCAGGCATTCTAGAAGCATAAATTACACATATAATTTCCTGACAACCTATCACAATGTTGAAAGCCCTTTATATTTCTAACACATAGCATGTACTGTACATATCATTTACAAAACAAAATACATTCTGCTGAGCAACGGGTAAACAAAAGCTTACCTGTGGTTTTAGTAGTGCAGTGGTCCACAGAGGAGAGCATCGGTCCAGGCAGCAGGCAGGAACGTGGACAGCGAAAAGCAAAACAGGCAGCAGGCAGGAATACTGTCAGCACAGCCAAAGCATTGGTCCAGGTAGCAGGCAGGAATGTGGTCAGCAGCAGCAAAATATCATCCATGCAGCAGGCAGGAATACTGCCCATAGCTAGTACAGGCAGCAGGCAGAGATATGCTCAGTACAGCATAAAGTATTTGTCCAGGCAGCAGGCAGGACCGGCAAGCTTAGGGCCTCGGTCAGGAAAGAATGGGGACTGGGGTAGAGGCTTCTCCCACCCAACTTGCTTTGTAGCCTCCAAACTCCAGACCCTGTTCTAGGAATTACAAAACAAAGAGAAAACCAATAACTGTTTTTCTCAACTCAGAACACTGTTCTGTAGCCTCTCACATATGTGAGACCCCTGTGTAGCAGGGTGAAAGATCAATCAAAAATAGACGGTAGGCAGAGGCATAGTCGATACGGTCCAGGGTCAGTTCATGTGAGGTCAGGCCGAGGTCAGTGCAGGTAAAAGGCAGAAATAGACTGTAGGCAGAGGCATAGGCATAGTCAAAACAGTCCAGGGTCAGTTCACGTGAAAGGCAGAAACATGGCGGATAAACAATGCAAACAGCAGGCAGAGGCATAGTCGGTACAGTCCAGGGTCAGTTTATGTGAAAGGCAGTAACATGGTGGATAAACAATGCAGATAACAGGCAGAAGCATAGTCGATATACAGGCCAGGGTCAGTTCACATGGAAGGCAGTAGTATGGTTGATTGAGGCACCAGGGAAATAATCAGCACAGAAATTGAAAATGGAAAAATTACAGTCTATTTATAATATTGGTTAATAGTTTACGAGATAGGTATGATAGTGTCTGAAGCATTGTCAGATGTAAAGGCAAGGTTGGGAGGGACATTGGGGACAATAGAAACTGGTGTCTTTCCTAACTCCTCTTTTGGTGCACACCGACACTTTTTTGCTGTCTTCTTCCGTTTGCTGATGGTGAAATATTGTCAGGAAAATGACGCTCATGCAGTCTGCTGACACAATCGGAGCAAATGCTTTCTGGGGAGGATCCTTGTTGATAGATCAGGGCAGTGACAATGTCTTCAATACATTTTAGGAAGGTGTTGGGTATTTCCGTTGATTTATGATAGGTGATAAATGCTTTATAAATGGCCAAATGAAAAAGTAAATTGCAAATTTTTATACCAGAAGAGGGACTTTCTTGTTAATAGACAGGGCTGCAACATTTGATCATTTAACCCCCCACCCCCCACAAATTTATTGTACTCGTAGATACAGCAAGGCTTTCGAACAGGACCGCGTCTTCTGCAAAGTTCCACCGAGGTGTCATCATGGATGGTGGACATGATGTACACATCTTTCCTATCCCACCACTTCATTGCCAACACTTCCTCGTTCCTCAGGTCTTCCGATTCCCCCCTTTCTAGCCTTGTGATGACTAGACACTGTGGGAAGCCCTTCCTGTTTTTTCTTGCTGTACTGCAGGCACAAGTTTTCTTCAGGTATAGGTGGTGGAAAAGGGACAAACTAGTATAATAATTGTCCATATAAATGTGATACCCCTTTTGGAAGAGTTGGAATGCCAACTGCCAGACAATTTTCCCACTTATTCCCATGTACGTTGGACACTCAGGGGGCTGAAGCTGGGAGTCTTTGCCTTCATCCATACAAAAGGCATGCACATATATGGTTGAGCTTTCCCCGAGATTGTTGAGCTTAAATTCATACCTGGCCCTCTTACTAGGGATATACTGCTTGAATGCCAGGCGACCTGTCAAATGGACCAGGGATTCATCCACAGAGATGTTCTGGTCAGGGATATACAGTTCGGCAAATCTCTTTTATATAATTTTTTAAAGTCGGGATGATTTCGGGGGGGGGGGGCTGCGAGTTATCACTAAAAATGCAGGAAGTACATTATCATGTCAAAAATTGTCATGTGGTAGATGGGGTTGGTAGACCAATATGCATGCACTTAATTTTTTTTTAAGCCCCATGTTGATTGTAAGGCCTAAAAACAATGTAAGCTCCTCCACTGTTAGGGGTCTCATATCGAAAGGGAAGGCATAACTTGAGCTGGGGTTGTTTTCTATAAATTGATGGGCAAAAAGGTTTTTCTGGTCCACAATGTTTGAACTAACTCATCAGGGAAAAAAATGTGAAAAATTCAGAGAAACCTTCGGTGTTGACCTGCACACCTGGCTGTGCTGTGAAAGGTGGGATTGTGGCTGACCCTGTGCTAGAAGACAGCCACAATGGGTTTGCCAAGGCATCTGAAAGCTGGGTTTGAGCCATAATTCTTTGGCGTGAAATTCCAGCGCTTGTACTGGGCCTCTACTCCTGGGGTCTAGCGCCGTTGTCATTTGCCGATTGGCCATTGGGATGTCTAGCGCTGCTGCTAGCTGCCTGGTCTTCGGACCGTCTCCTTTTAGGACGGACTGCTTCCTCCTCTGATTCAGATTCTAAGGTACTGCCTTCGATGGGCTCATATTCCGAACCAGAATTGGAATTGGAAACAGAACTGTAACTGGTGGTGAGAGCTCCCCGCTGCTCTCATCGGCCAGGCTTAGCATTTGATATGAACAGTTACAGTATTTGAACAGATTTTTATCTGAAATAACAACCCCTACTCCAGAAACATTGTGCATTTCAGATGATATTTTAGCCATTTCGGATGGTCCCCAAACCTTGGTTGTCGAGTTTGTCACTTATTGTAATTATAACCATCTGGGCTTGTCATTCACTTCAGTTTGTGATCCAGAACGTCTGGCTTTTTTAGACCTGGAATTATCCCACACTGAAGAGAACATGTATGCCAAGAACTACGTGAAGCCTACTGCAGGAAACTCTTACTTACACTACAGCAGTTGCCATGACCCCAGGTAGATAACAAACATACCAAAAAGCCAGTTCTGCTGGCTCAAACATAACTGCACTCTACTACATTGAACAGGGAGACCTTCTGAAACTCAAATTTCAGGAAAAGGGTACCCGCACTCCTTGATTGAAGAAGCATACACCTACTATCTTGAAGAAGACCATGCCCGCAACCGCCAGGACCCGGCAACATCAAAAGGGACATGACATTGGGGAATACTCCTGGAAATCCCCCACCTCAAGTTCTCTCTCAGAAACATACCCAAGCTCACCTACAGAAAGGCTAGAAACATAAAAAGTCATATAGCTCAGAACAAGATTAAGCCAGCTCGAACCCAAAGCAGGCCCAACCTTATCTTTCTAGCTTTAAAAGGGATGTACCAATGTTGGAAACTAAAATGCTTCACATGCCAATTTGTAAAGCATGGGCAAAAATCATTTTCCACCAAAGGCTAGACTTAATTATCACCTGAACGAGTTCTACAACTGCTCCACTGAATTTGTCAACTATTGCCTCTCCTACCCCTGTGGCCTGTTATATATAGGCAACTAAAGTGAGAACACTGCTAAGTGAAAATGCCCAAATATCCATTTTTCCTCGCAGGTGTCACGTGACTTGTTCGTTTTACAAGGTCTCAGGTGTAAATGGAGAGCAGGTGTGTTAAATTTGGTGTTATCACTCTCACTCTCTCATACTGGTCATTGGAAGTTCACCATGGCATCTCATGGCAAAGAACTCTCTGAGAATTCGAAAAAAAGAATTGCTGCTCTGCATAAAGATGGCCTAGGCTATAAGAAGATTGACAGGACCCTGAAACTGAGCTGCAGCACAGTGACCAAGGCCATACTGCGGTTTAACAGGACAGGTTACAATCAGAACAGCGCCTCGCCATGGTAGACCAAAGAAGTTGAGTGCTCATGCTCAGCATCATATCCAGAGGTTGTCTTTGGGAAATAGATGTATGAGTGCTGCCAGCATTGCTGCAGAGGTTGAATGGGTGGGAATCAACTTGTCAGTGCTCAGTCCATACACAGCACACTGCATCACATTGGTCTGCATGGCTGTCATCTCAGAAGGATGCCTCTTCTAAAGATGATGCACTAGAAAGCCTGCAAACAGTTTGCTGAAGACAAGCAGACTAAGGACATGGATAACTGGACAGAGGGTGTCAAGCGTGTGTGGCGGCAACCAGGTGAGGAGTACAAAGACAAGTGTATCTTGCCTACAGTCAAGCATGGTGGTGGGAGTGTCATGGTCTGGGGCTGCATGAATGCTTCCAGCACTGGGGAGCTACAGTTCATTGAGGGAACCATGAATGCCAACATGTACTGTGAGATATGAAGCAGAGCGTGATCCCCTCCCTTCGGAGACTGGGCCGCAGGGCAGTATTCCAACATGATAATGACCCTAAACCCTAAAGCTAGCGGCGCTTTACCGCTACCGCCACCTGCCCCAGTGTGAAAGTAGTCTTAGAGTTCACCGGAAGTAGACTAATGGGAGTTCCTACACTTTTTTTATGTATGTATGAAAAAATAAGTTAACTACTGATCTAGCCATGGGCACAGTAAATGTCTATATGCGATTTCTGGGATTTAGTCACAAGGAAGACATGCTACCAGTTCTAAAAAGTCATCTCAGTGGGGGAGATTTACTAAAACCGGAGTGCAGCTCTGCATAGAATCCAATCAGGTTGCAGGATTTATTGTCAAAGCCTAATTGAACAAGCTCAGATCAGAAGCTCATTGGCTTCCATGTACAACTGCACCAGATTCTGAGTTCTCAGGTTGAGTTCTCCAGTTTTAGTACACCCCCCCACCCCCCAGTGTGTTTCTGACTATTGGACCAGATTCAGATAATGTCACTTTCATTGGATAGATACTTGGTGTATGGTCAAATAGACTGGACACACCAGACATAAAAAAATATGGTGGTCTCCTTCCCAGTGTGGAATGTTTTATTGGGATGATTTACTAGAGAGGTTGAGAATCCACACTCAAAAATTGTGTGAATATTCACCACTATTATCTAATCATAAGAAAAGCATCTGAACATAATTGGTTATTTGAAGTTTAGTAATTTGGAGAAAGAATTATGTATATAAGGAGTTTCAGGATGTTTTACTTGATACCATAGGTGTGTACAACCTATTGCATTACGGTGTGCACCCCAAAGCCAAATACACATGCCTCAGCTGCACTGGATAGTGAATGAGTGGGATAGTGTTCTGTACAGAGCGGCTTCCTGTTCATTCACAAACTGAAGCATAGGAAGCACAGTTTCCTATGCTTCAGTTATGAATGGACACAGTGAGTGACTGTTCACTGTGTTCATTTAGAAAAGGAAGGGACCGGCAAATTACATATTTATAAGCCCCTTCCCCCACTCTCCATTCTGAAACACGGGGCAAGCCCATACAATAGGGGGGAGCTGCATGGCACCCAGTGATTAGGATGTTCCCAGGTACACCTGGCACACCCACTATGCTTAATACATGTGTTGATACAAATATAATAAAGCTAAACAGTAGACAAAAAGAGAAATATTTAAATAAAATACATACTGTATAAGGGAGCTGTTTTACTTGCCAAATGATTTGCATTTCTGTCCATCCAGTTCTGAAAAATACACAGCTCTGTCACACAACACAATCATGTCTTGCAATGAAAGAGATCAAACTTAGCATATGATGTATAACGATACTCTGTATGAGTGTACAAAAATAATTGTAGGAACTGGAGATCATAGGCAATCCACTTAAAAGTTTTGATTATTCAAAAATAATGTAAAAATTAACTTACTTAAAGTATTACTAAGCCCACAACAGTAAAACCAGTCTGTATACTGTATGCAGTAAAGCATGCTTGTTATACTGACCATGGAACCTAAGGGGTTAATCCTCTGCATTGTGTAAAAAGGCTGTTTGATCCTGTCTTCTCTGATCCTCTCCTTCTTCCACTGACTTTAGTGTGTTTCCTCATATCTATAGAGCCAGGAGACAGGCTGCACATGCGCAGTTTGGTGTGTATTGCTAGAGAGTTGTTTTTTTTTTTCTTGTGAGAGTGCATGTGCTCAGCACAGGGCCAATCAGCACTACATAGACAGAGGGTCAGAGGTCCTGCATTCTCATAGGACAATCATGGGAGAATGAAAACTCCTCCTACAAGCTTTAAGCAATCACTGATAGAAGCCACAAGACTACTATATACTGCTGATGAGAAAGGGTATTTAGCAGTTTATATTTACTAAAATACGTGCTTTTTCATGTTCTGTGTAATGCGGGAGACCAGATATATGAATGCAGGGTCCTGGGTTTAGTAACACCTTAATCACGCATTATCACAGATGGAAAATGACTATTAACCAGTTCCACACTGCCTACCATCTATTTACGGTGGCAGTGTGGATGCTGGGCACGAATCGCCGTAAAAAAGCAGCGATCTGCGAATGGCCGCTAGGGGACACGTGTGCGCCCGCTGCACTCCTGAGGAGTGTGCCCACGGCTCTGGTGGACCTGATGTCCGCCGGCGAGCCGCAATGAGCGGCCACAGGCAAAGAACGGGGAACCACCAATGTAAACACGGCGGTTCCCCGCTCTATTAGTGCAGGCATGGGAGATCTACTGATCCCTGTCACTGGGATCAGTTAGATCTCTTATGCCCATGGTAGCCCACCCCCTCCACAGTTAGAACATGCCCAGGGAACATAGTTAACCCCTAGATCTCCCCCTGCAGGTTAACCCTTTCCCTGCCAATGACATTTATACAGTAATCAGTGGACATTTAAATTTCTGATCGCTGTATAAATGTCATTGGTGTCAAAAAAGTGTCAAAAATGTCCGACATGTCCACTGCAATATCGCAGTACCGCTAAAAATTGCAGATCGCCACCATTACTAGTAAAAAATAAAAAATAAATAAAAACCCCAGAAATTAATTCTCACCATCCGTAAACGTGGCCACTTTTGCGCAAACCAATCAATAAACGCCAATTGCGATTTATTTTAATCACAAATATGAGGAAGAATATAAATCGGCCAAAACCAGTAAAAAATAATGTTTTTTTATATATTTTTTTTGGATTTCTATTTTAGCAAAAAGTAAGAAATTTGGGTTTTTTTTGCAAAATGGTCGCTCTTCTTTTGTTTATAGCGGTGATCAGAAATGAGGTAGAGGTGATTAAATACCACCAAAAGAAAGCTCTATTTTTGGGAAAAAAAGGACGCAAATTTTGTTTGGATACAACGTCGCACGACCGCGCAATTGTCAGTTAAATCAACGCAGTGCCGAATCCCAAAAAGTGCTCTGGTCCTAACCTGGGAAATTCTTCCGGGGCTGAAGTGGTTAATAACAAGATGAGTGCAAAAGTGAATCTGACCCCTTGGGAAGAGGTCATTGAAAAGCAACAGGTAATCAAGGCAATGTGACCCAACACTGCTGGGGGACATTTTGGGTGAAATGAATTTTGTGCTCTTTCCTGGAAGTGAAATCACAGAAATCGAAAAATTACACTATAATTCCTGTTATACTTTTTTTTAGTAAATTACTGTAAATTATGTTGGACAAAGCAAAACGAAAACAGGTGAGGAAAATGAATTATCTTGAAAATATTCTAACATTTTAGACTCAAATAATGAGCTGTACTTGGCTGACTTCATTAGTGTTAATCTTAAATTAAACTTTTTTCTGCAATATTCACCCTGAGGATGTGATGATAACAAGCTGTCTATACATCCCTAATCATCATTACCACCCATATCCCAACTTTCTGACCACGTAGGTTGGGAAAAGTCAACAAGCGTGACAGGTCAGTGTGATTGGTTTTAATTAGGAGTTTAATTTCATAAAGAGAAGAGCATAAATGACAGGCTACAGGAACAGCATGCAGAGTGAATCACTGCCATGCCAACTGTTCCTGATTGTCCAAAAAAGAAGCCTCATGCTGTTACATGTTAAATTCTGCATCTCAGACTGACAGGCTCAGAACAAACTATTTTTAATGTATTTTCATTTATTTGATCAGTTGTTCTCAGCACAGATTTCAAACTTAACTCCTAATAAATACAGCAGCAATGAAAGAATAAAATAAAAAATAAAAAGCAGAGAGTGGGTATTTCAATGTATTAAAGGGCAACACTAAAAATACACAATTCCTTTAAACACCCTGTTAGGGGGTGTCTTAAAGGTTCACGTTTATTGATTTTTGCCACTAATCTACCTAAGGATTACAGTGTCCTCAATACATTAACATGCAGTCCTGTTTTGTAAATGAATGCTTACTTTTTCAGCTGCTTATTTAAATCGCTCCCCCTGTCTCTGTCCTGCAGCTGAAAAAGTAAGCATTCTTTGCAAAATGGAGCATGCATGTTAATGTACTGAGGACATGGTCATTGTAACTTGTGTCTAACGTCAGTAAAAGTTAAAGCTGTATAAACCCAGGAGAATGATCTTATTTCCTCAGACCTTACATCCTTACCCTGGTTAGAACCTGATCAGTAGGGATGGGCCAAACACCCGGTTCGATTCGCAACAGAACTTGCGAACAGGCAAATAATTTGTGCAAACACGCAAACCCTATTAAAGGCAATGGGACACGAACTTAAAAAAATCAAAAGTGCTCATTTTAAAGGCTTATATGAAAGTTATTGCCATAAAAAGTGTATGGGGACCTGGGTCCTGCCCTAGAGGACATATATTGATGCAAAAAAAGTTTTTGATTCAATTGTTTTTGTTTCAGGAGCAGTGATATTAATAATGATTAAAGTGAAAAAATAAAAATGAAATATTACTTTAACCACTTCAATACTAGGCACTTAGAACACTTCCCACCCAGACCAATTTTCAGCTTTCAGCGCTGTCGCATTTTGAATGGCAATTGCACGGTCATGCGACATTGTACCCAAACAACATTTGCGCTACAAATAAAAAAAACTAAATTTTTGAAAAAAAAAAAAGTTTTTCTCTGTTTCTGTCACAAAATTTTGTAAATAAGTACATTTTTTCCATCACTGATGGGCACTGATAGGCTACACTGATGGGCACTGATGAGGCAGTACTGATTGGCACTGATGAGGCGGCACTAATGAGGTGGAACTGACGGGCACTGATGATGATGATGCACTTATATGCAGCACTGATAGGCGGCACTGATAAGCAGAACTGACAGGCACTGATAAGCAGCAGTGATGGGCACTGATAGGTGGCACTTGGCACTGATAGGTGGCACTGATGGGCACTGATAGGTGGCACTGGTGGGCACTGATGGGTGGCATGGGTGGGTACTGGTGGGCACTGATAGGTGGCACTGGTGGTCACTGATAGGCGGCACTGCAAGGTGTCCATTCCCTGGTGGTCTAGGGTGGCATCTGTAATTGGCACTGAGTCTCAGCCATGTTGGGCATTATGCCCCTTACCTGGTGGTCTAGTGTGGGCTCCCTGATCATCTCCCTGGTGGTATAGGGTCGACTCCCTGGTGGTCAATGGGTGGGCTCTCCCTGGTGGTCCAGTGTGGCGATCTGAGGGGAGGCTGCATTGATAAACACTCCGCACAGACCCCCCTGTCAGGAGAACCGCAGATCGGCTCTACACTACTCACGTCTGCAGAGGTGACTAGAGGAAAAGCCAGTAAACGGCTCTTCCTGTTTACATCATGATCAACCATGATTGGTCACGGCTGATCACATGGTAAAGAACTTCCGATGGAAGCTATTTACAGAGATCGGTAATGCGGTGGGTCAGACTGACCCACCACACCACTGACCACCCCCGTGGGTGCGCGATCACTGGTTATTCTGAGGACGTCAATAGACGCCCATTCAGGATAATGAAGCCACTGCTCAGCCGTCATTTGTCTATAGGCCGGACGAGAAGTGGTTAAATATCACACCTGGGGGTCCCCTTAGTATGCCTGATAAAGCGGCGCATCTGTGTGATGTTTAGAACAGTGCCAGAACAAAATTACATTTGTAAAGAAAAAACTGTTGTTTAAAGTCACTCCCCACTCCCGGCTGTAATGTATTGCCGGGTCCTGGCAATATAAATAAAAATCACTGAAAAAAATTGAGTGGGGGTCCCCCCCCCCCCAGTCCATACCAGTCCCTTCGGGTCTGGTATGGACTTTAAGGGGAACCCCGCGCCAAAATTAAAAAAAAATTGTGCGGTGTCCCCCCAAAGTCCGTACCAGGCCCTTCAAGTCTGGTATGGATTTTAAGGGGAACCCCGTGCCATTTTAAAAAAATGTCATGGAGGTCCCCCCAAAATCCATACCAGACCCTTATCTGAGCCCGCAGCCTGGCAGGGCAGGAGGGGGGATGAGCAAGCGCCCCCCCCTTCAGAACCGTACCAGGCCACATGCCCTCAACATGGGAAGGGTGCTTTGGGGTCCCCCCAAAGCACCTTGTCCCCATGTTGATCGGGAGAAGGGCCTCTTCCCCACAACCCTGGCCAGTGGTTGGGGGGTCAGTGGGAGGGGGGCTTATCAGAATCTGGAAGCCCCATTTAATAAGGGGGCCCCCAGATACCGACCCCCCATGTGAATGAGTACGGGGTACATTGTACCCCTACCCATTCACCAAAAAAATAAATGTAGTAGTGTTACAAAAAACAGTACAGTTTTTGACAAGTCCTTTATTAAAAATGTCTTCTTTCTTCCTTCTATCTTTCTCCATCATCTTCCCCGCTTATTCAACTGGTCTTCTGCTTCTTCTTTCTGACTTCGGTGATATGAAACTTGATGTTGACTGCCCTGTCCAAGGTGGCCAAAACATTGCCTTCCACTTGACGGTATAGAACTGGAATGGCCTTACGTGAAAATAAATTTCTTTTGGGAACCTCTACTGTGGTACAGCTCATTCCACAAATTCACAAAAGGGGGGAGAGCCTACCAGCTGAAAAGGCAGCAGTTGTAGCCTAGCAATTTGGCTAAGCTAGCATTTAGAAGCTGAGCATGTGGATGGCTGGGACAGTATTTTTTTTTACAGTTCAGCAACTGGGGTAGGGAACTTTGCCTGCTGAAATCAACTGGTGGTGTACTGCTAGCAGATTGGCTGCAAGTACTTGTGGCTCCCATTTCTAGACTTTCATTCCTCTCAGTGCAGGCTTTTGAGAGGACTGGAGGTATAGTAGGGGTTGATGTTACAGATGGAAAGCAAGGAGAAATCTGCCTTGTTCTATGATTTAGGTCTTTGAGCTGCTGTTGCCAACGGACTGCATGGCAGGTCATCATCATCATCATATTATTATTATACAGGATTTATATAGCGCCAACAGTTTACGCAGCTCTTTACAACTTGAGGGTAGACAGTACGAATACAATACACTTAAATATGTCTTGTCAAGCATGTGGTGCCCAAGCGGCTGCTGTTCTGGCCACACTTGATCCGCTTCAGACATAGATTGCAAACAGCAATGGTGTGATCTACTGCACAAGTGTTGAAAAAAGCCCACACCAATGAACTTTTGGAAGTCAGCAGGGAGTCAGCAGTGCCCTGCACCTGTGGAGCTCTGTGGTGTAATGCAATAGGGTGGCTGCCCTTAAGCTGGCCCCTGGAGGACATCCTGCCTTGTTGGAGTTGTGCCTCCTCCTCACTTTCCTCCTCTCTTCTCTCGGGCACCCAAGTACAGTCAGTGTCCTCATAATCCCCTCCATCCTCATCACTGGAGCAAACTTGCCAGTATGCTGCAGCTGGGGGAACATGACAGCGAGTTTCTTGTCCTTCTGTGGCACCACCTCTTTCTAGGCTCACGGTACTCCCTTCCTCAACCTGGGAACCAACATCAGAGCCTTCAAATTGTTGCACATCCTCCATCAGCATGTAATCAACACTATGGTCGAATAATACTGGTGACTCCTCCGTGCATGATGGTGGGGCTACGGAAGGAGTAACTGTGGACAAGGATCCGGTAGAATAGGTAGGTTTGGCAGCTGTGTTGGAAGACAAACTAGTATGAGCCTGGGTGACAGAGGATGAGGAGGATGAGGATGGCTTAGTTATCCACTCCACCAACTCTTCTGCATGTTGTGACTCAATAACACGGCCAACAGTAGAAAAAAAGGACAAGAGTGACCCGCCTGCAGAGGATGCACCATGTCCGCCACCACCACTTTTCACTGTAGACACAGAGGCTTCTTGCCCTCTTTTAGTGGCCTGGGAGTGTCTGCCTCTCCTTGGTGGCCTTCCGGACATGATGGGGATATTTTTGAACACCGCATTACACTGTATTATATACAGTACACCAACAAATGCACTGTATAAATAGTCTACACTAAATGCAGAGTATATACTAGGCTGTATATATATATATATATATATATATATATATATATTAATACACAACCTGAATTGGATTATATACTGTACACCGCGGATTGCACTGTATATATAAATATAGAAAATAACTTTGCACTTAGGGAAAAAATATACAAAACATATAAAACTGCAGCTGCGGTACACAGAGTGAAAATCACCTGAATATGGGAGAAGATTTATATATTTACAGCGCTGGCAGAAGTTTGTACCAATAATAAATGCATTGATTTCAGAATAAAACACTAATAGTGCAAAGAAAGTTCATGTGCCAATAAATCCAATGAAGGTGCTCTTGTGCTTAAAGTGCTTGAAATTATCCAAAGTGCTACATGCTTCAAAAAAAGTGTTGTGGGGTATCGCTCCCCTATGTGTCCCTACTCACCAAATGACAGTGACCACCAGGTTTTTAGTCTGGAGGTCTAACAGACTTTTGGAATCATTTTGTCTCTGTGGCAAGCCGAGAGCTCAAACATGGTCAAACAAACTCATCATAAATCCAAATGCAAGGGAGAATAGGAAACCTGTTAGGCGAAGATTGTGCTAAGGTTGTGTTTGCATTTGATTGTTGTTTCCTCTAGCTCACAGAGAAGGCGGTGCTGGGCAGCTCTATTTAAACAATGGGTTTCCTGTAGCAAGTGCTGTCCGTTCTACAGCGTTACCGTGTTCCTGAGCGACCCGTTCTGAGCTACCTGTTACCTGTGACTCAGCCTGAACCCGCATCTGCTTGAACTCCGCCTGCACCGACCCCCGGCTTGCCTACGACCACTCTTCTGTCTGATCCCTGTGTACTTCAATCTGCCTGCCTGTTAATGACCCTGCCTGCACCTGACCACCCGACTGCCTGCTCCTCCTGTACTGCTCAGCCCGCATGTTATCAACCTGTCTCACTACTCTTCCATCTTGCACGACCTTCTGGATGACATCTTACCACCACCACCAGTGTCCTATCCAGCCCTCGTGCTCCCCTGTGCTCCAGCGCTCCCTGTCTGCTCTATCAGGGGTTCTGGAACCAGGGCCGTAAGAGAGGTTGTCTTCTGCATAAGCCAGACTCCACCATCAGGTACGTGACAGCAACGGACAGCCAGTCCTAGTCTGCGCAGTGGCCCTCTCCTATGGAGGATCTGAGTACGCACCTAGCCGGGCTCACCCAGGCTGTGAGGGACTTACAAGGTGAATACAGCTGGCTGGAGAGCCAAGTTCGAGAACTCACGTTGCCTGTCAGCACCAGCCAGCTGGATGCTCACACCCTGCTAACCATGCCTAGTGAACCCAAGGTACCCCTGCCGGAGCGTTTCACGGGGGACCACCTGAAGTTTCGGACTTTTCACACTGCATGCGAACTGTACTTCTACCTGCAGCCTCGCACCTTCTCGTCAGAAGCTACTAAGGTGGGACTGGTCATCTCGCTGCTAAGGGATGAACCACAAGCATGGGCTCACCGGCTGCTGGAACAGGGGGCTCCTGAGACCACCAACCTCGTCCTTTTCTTGCAGTCCATGGCTTGGTTGTACGAGGACCCCCTCCAGGCTGCTACAGCTGAGGCTGCTCTCCACACACTCCAGCAAGGCCGCCAAACAGCAGAAGATTATGCAGCAGAGTTCCGGTGCTGGAGCACAGACACCTCCTGGAACGACGCTGCGCTCAGTCATCAGTTCCGATTGGGGCTCACCGAACCGCTCAAAGACGAGCTGGCCCATGTGGGAGTCCCCCCGACATTGGAAGCTCTGATCAACCTGACCATCCAGGTCGACCAATGTCTGCGGGAGTGTAGAGCCGAAGAAGCTGCAGGGGGTGTTTGCCCAGTCCGGACGGAGCCTGGACCTTCCCGGCCAGCTCTCTCCCCTGAGGAGAGACACAGACGTCTGACTTCCAACATCTGCCCCTATTGTGGTGGCCCCGGACACCGTGTCAAGTCCTGTCTGGCTAAGCAGGGAAACAGGCTCCGCTATACCCCTGGAAAACTCTTATCTTTGGTCAATCCCTCCAACCATCTCATTCTGCCACTGCATATCCAGCTCCCTGGTGGGAACCTCCAGGTCCCGGCTATCCTGGATTCCGGGGCCTGTAGCTGCTTCATGGATCTGGCCTTTGCAGCTCAGCACCAGATCCCACTCAAGCCTAAGACCCGTCGGATGGCCATCCGCTTGGCGGATGGGTCCACTATAAAATCCGGAGCAGTCACCCACGAGACAGTGCCTCTTCTTGTCCAGACAGCTGGCGGACACATGGAACATCTGTCATTGGACGCCATAACGTCCCCTCTGTGCCCAGTCATTTTGGGTCTGCCATGGCTCCGGGCACATGATCCTACCATTGACTGGCCCTCGGGAGAGGTCCAGTTTCTCTCCTCATACTGTCAGCAACACTGTTGCTCTGGAATTCCCCTCTTCTGTGCTCTGTCTGGACTCTGATTCTGATAATGAAACCCATCTCGCTGTTCCATCTGCCTACCATGAGTTTCTGGATGTGTTCAGCAAGAAAGGGGCAGATGTTCTCCCACCTCACAGGTCATAGAATTGCCCGATAGAGCTGCTACCGGGGGCAGAAGTACCCTTTGGCCGAATTTTTTTTTTCTCAGATGAATTTTTATTGATGTTTCAGGTTATACATGTTACAGAAGTGAAGAAGCTTACTTAAGTAGACATTACGTAGCAAAAATATATGTGGCTTAACAAGGGTAGGCTGAGCCTATTTGGCTATATTTATGTGTGGGCGAGCTCGGCCTAGGTCGAGCTCCTCCACTTAGCTAGGCAGAGACCTGGAGGTTAGTCAGGTGTCATCCCCCAGGCACCCCTAATGGGGACATACCTGTGTCCTAGGGGGTTCCACCCGGCCGCCCCCCAGCGGCTCGTCCTATTTCCCGTAAAAGATATTGGGAGTAGTTGTAGTATAGTAAGGCAAGGTATAATGAGAGGAATATAACATTGAAATTATCACAACCAATAGTGCAATAAACGAAGCACACTTGTGCGTAGCCTATATGGTATCCACCTGTGACTAATCTTCCTCTGGCAGTGTCTGGTAGGCCTCGACGAGTGAGTAAGAGGTTGGGGTATGGAGTTCATCCTCCCCGTGCTACTGCTGAGATTGGAGCTATAAGATTCGTTTGGATTACTTTAGCTTGTTGGCTCTTGGGTCTGCGAGCCAATACTGCCATTTTTCATAGAATTTTACTGATGTCATATGTGCTTTGGAGTAAAGGAATTCCATTAGTAGCTGATCATTTAATATTATTATCGTTTGTTGTATAGTTGGGGGGGCTTCTTCTTTCCACTTTCTGGTTATGGAAAGGCGTGCTGCGGCTAAGATGTGAGTGATAGTTGAG
>BLSH010138096.1:253615-271583 GCA_018402905.1 Glandirana rugosa
CTGTTTCAGGCCCAAGCCCAGGCCTGTCTTGGGCTTGAAACAGGGCCTGGGGCTTGTGGTAACTTTAGTTACCCTGGGCTTGAAAATCCGTGTTTTTACCGACATTTTATCAGGACCTTTCAGGATCCCCGGCTTATTTATACTTTTTTGACACAGTTTGAAGATGATTTTAGAACAGTTATATGGCTTCTACCATTAATTAATACTTTTCAGACCCAGTTTGAAGATGGTCCACATATACCTCCATTTTTGCTTTTTTTAGGTTTTTATTTTTTTTTAAATGCTTTTAGTTATTTCCCTGTCCCCATTTCTTTGTAGGGCACTTGTCCCACCCTTACTCCCATTTACTTCCTTTTGCAGACCTCTAGGACTTTCCAGGACTATTTTACAGCCATTTTTGTGCCTAAAAGTTCGGGTCCCATTGATTTCAATGGTGTTCGGGGTCCGGGACAAAGTTCGGGTTCTGTCCGGACCCGAACCCGGACTTTGTCCCTAAGTTCGGCCGAACCAGCAGAACCCGGACTTCTAGAAGTTCACTCAACTCTAATAACAAACAATAACAGTATATATTCAAATAATCCAACTGGGGAGCAATAACTGAGATCAAGAGCAATATAGCTCAATACTATATTTAGGCTGCTTTCAGGGGATACCAAACTTGAGAATAACCCCAGGAACAGAAGCAAACACTTCTGCAGAGGCAATTCTGTAATAGATTGGTTACCTCTACATAAATTGGCTCTATGAGTCCAGGCAGGAGAGCAGAGGAATGATCCTTTCTTTGGATTAGACCTCTCTCTTCTATCCCCTGACACCACAGGCAAAATTACAAACACTGTACTCAAATCAACATTTAATGGATTAGCCCCCAATAAACTATCCCGCACACCCACTACATATGCAGAACCCTGAACATATGTGCGCATGCCCGTATGGCACCAGCAAATTCAGTCCCTTCGAAGAAAGACGAAACCATGGATCTTCAGCTAGCCACTTGGTGCACTTAAATTCCTAAATGGCAAAGCAAAGCAATACAACTGGCCCAGATTAGCAAGCAATGAATGCAGGATCTTCCTCAGCAAGGTGAATAAGTACAATGGTGTCTGTATGCATTGACTCTTTATCTAGATGGCCTGGTGTCCTGTGGCACTACAGGTGTTAGGAAGGTGACTAAAAGCAATGATGTCTGCATACAGTGTTCTCGTTTCCTGCAGATTGGCAAGTGCCCTCTCACCAATCCTGCGATCAAGGCCCAAGGAACGTCCTGGAACAGACAGGCTCTTCTTGTGACCCGAATGGTCACCTCACACTGGACTGATTCACACTGTTGGCGCAGGCGCACCTGGATGTGCACCTGGAATCCCCCTCTCTCAGGCTGGATGTGGAAACCTGGAACTAATGCGGTGGCACAGGACACAGTATACAGCCCCAGCATCACAGGACACAGTATACAGGTCAACATCACATGACACAGTATACAGCGCAGCATCACAGGACGCAGCATACAGCTCAGCATCACAGGACACAGTATACAGCTCAGCATCACAGGACGCAGTATACAGCTCAGTATCACAGGAAACAGTATACATCTCAGCATCACAGGACACAGTATACAGCTCAGCATCACAGGACACAGTATACAGCTCAGCATCACAGGACACAGTATACATCCCCAGCATCACAGGACACAGTATACAGCCCCAGCATCACAGGCCACAGTATACAGCTCAGCATCACAGGACACAGTATACACCCCCAGCATCACAGGACACAGTATACAGCTCAGCATCACAGGACACAGTATACAGCTCAGCATCACAGGGCACAGTATACAGCTCAGCATCACAGGACACAGTATACAGCTCAGTATCACAGGACACAGTATAGAGCTCAGCATCACAGGTGGGGTATATAGCAGCCAGTATCACAGATGGGGTAAATTGCAGCCAATAACACAAGTATGGGTAAATTGCAGCCAATATCACAGGTGGGGTAAATTGCAGCCGATATCACAGGTGAGGGTAAATTGCAGCCAATATCATAGGTGGGGTAAAATTGCAGCCAATATCACAGGTATGGGTAAATTTCAGCCAATATCACAGGTGGGGATACATTGCAGCCAATTCCACAGGTGGGGTAAATTGCAGCCAATATCACAGGTGGGTGTAAATTGCAGCCAATAACACAGGTGGGGGTACTTTGCAGTCAGTATCACAGGTGGGGTAAATTGCAGCCAATATCACAGGTGGGGGCACTTTGCAGCCAATATCACAGGTGAGGGCACTTTGCAGCCATTATCACAGGTGGGTGCACTTTGCAGCCAGTATCACAGGTGAGGGCACTTATGCAGCCAATATCACAGGTGGGGGTAAATTGCAGCCAATAACACAGGTGGGCACACTTTGCAGCCAATATCACAGGTGGGGGCACTTTGCAGCCAATATCACAGGTGGGGGCACTTTGCAGCCAATATCACAGGTACTTTGCAGCCAGTATCACAGGTGGGGGTACTTTGCAGCCAGTATCACAGATGGGGGTAAATTGCAGCCAATAACACAGGTGGGGGCACTTTGCAGCCAGTATCACAGGTGGGGGCACTTTGCACATTGCAGAGCCTCCCCCCCCCCCAAAGTCGGGACAAGTCCTGCACTTACCCCATCTAATAGGCAGGTAGGCAGGCAGGCAGGAGTTTGCAGAGATCAGCATGTGGACAAGCGGGCTGTCAGTCTGCAGAGATCGGCATGCGGAGAGCGGCTGTCCCCATTAGTCCGTCGCTCGTTGGTCACGGGTCAGGGTCTCTGTGAAGTCACGTCTGCCGCCACAGTGACCCGCCCCCGCCCACCGCATCCAATCACACTGAGCTGCGGGCTCAGGGCAGCCAATCAGACTATCTGTGTGCATGCCTGTTCAGCACACACACATAGTCTTTAATGGCTGACCAATAGGCTCACTACATGGCTGTCAGGTGACAGCCCAGGAGCTGAAAAAAAAAAGAAAGTCAATGTACCGGTGCCTCCTGGTAACAAAGCTAAATAACCGCGCTCATTTACAGAACATATATAGGTACATAATAATAGTCTGTGAATACTGAGTCCTTATATGCGGTGTTACATGTTGCCAAAAAGAACACCAGCTAGTGAATACGGAGCATTTCATAGAATCTTATAGCCATAAAGTCCAAATTGCTTGGTGCTGTTTGGAAGGCGCAATGTTCAATATGCCACGTGATCTTGTGCTGGTAAGCAGTAAAATAAAATTGAAATAAAAATTAGAGTAATCCTCAGTGAAGTACCTCCGACTGGCACTGATGACACCCCCCACTTACCAGATGCTGATGACCCCCATTACAGGGGTCGAGCCCTCTTCTAGTGGGAGCCGTCACATGGCCAAGTGCCTCGTGTACTCAGATTCCCTCCAGGTACCAATCAACAGTGAAGAACCATGGACGGGGACCAAACCAGATATTAGAAGAAGTAGTGGGACTCCAATCGTGAAGAAGTTTATTTATTTTATTTAAAATCCATAAAATTCAAAGGAGTGCCGTTATTGGCAAAAAAGAGAGCTAAAATGTTAGTATGGTGAAACCAGGAAGTAGGGGACGCCGCTTGCGCTCCAACTGCATTCCTCCGAGGGGAAATGACCCGTATTCCCTCGCCACCCAACGCGGCGTTTCGTCAGCACGTTGACGTTGTCAGGGGTCACCTCCTGTAGGGGCTGGGCTGACTTTTTTTTTTCTTTTTAGGCAGTGGGGAGGTGGCACCCAAGCGCCCCTTATAGACCGGCTGACCCTGCTCTTTTCATGACTGCATTGATGATCGCCAACCTTGTGCTTCTTTTTCCACCCCTCTCTGAGCTCTGATATATAGTAGACTGATGATACCAAATAAAATTCAGGTACTTGCATTGAAAAAAAAAACGTAGTAAAGGAAAAGCTCACTTTTAGAACATGTTACACTTGTATTTATGGTGTAACATGATGTAGCATGTTCCAGCAACCTCCCCAAAACCCTGAGCCCCTCCTTTTCTCAGAGACAGCGTGCAGAGGTTCTTTTCCCCTTGCAGCTGCTGTCATATTTAAAATTGGTGCAGCTGTACAGGGCCCATTAGTTAGCAGGGATCTTTGAATGCATAAATTATGAAAGTATATGCAGAAATCTGGAGGATGTGTCTTCAGGAGCCTGACACTGCACCTGCAATCCATTGCAGGCTCATGGGTGAAAAAAATAATAAATGCACATTTTGCCCTGCAAAAATATATGCATTTATATATGCATTTATTATTTTTTTCTTAAAGGTGAATTTATTCTTTAATGATCACAGATCTACATTAATGTTTGCCTTTTATATCTGCCTCCAGTTCAACTTACAAAAGACAAAAAACTAGAGAAACATGCCTGCCTGGGATAACTTCCGACCTCATTATATGACCTGTGATTTTACTTTCAGATGATGGATGCAAGTGTTAGCGGAACAGAATGCTTTACGTCACAGCTGCACATGTCAGTAATATCATACTTCACCATCACTGAACATGTTAAGTCAGGGGTGCCAAATGCAATTTCATTGCAGGCTGCATCAGCATTATGGTTGCCTTCAAGGGGAAGGTTGTATCAGTAAGACCAGATGTCCAGAGAACTCTATCCCCTTACATCAGATGTCAAGAGCTCCCCTCCACCATCAGAAGTCAAGAGTCCGCCCTCCCTTACATCACAGTGCACTCACCTTACCTTATGATGTTTCCAGAAAGAGGCTGAGGGTGGAGCTGGGAAGCAGAAAGTGCTGGGGCTGGAGGAGGACCAGAGGAGGGATGGAGTCAGCTGCCACGGTCTGCTGAGATCGGGGAAGACAAAGGGTTTGCGTGGCTGCACAGAGAGGCACAAGATCTGTAGGAGGAGTTCTGTCCTTCTCTTTGCTGCCGACTGCTGAGATGGGGGGCAGAGACAAGCTCTCCACAGCTGCACAGAGAGGCACAGGATCTCTAGGAGGAGACTGCTGAGACAATGTGGGGGCAGAGACAAGGGGGGTACCGCAGCTGCAGGAGAGGTTTGAGGGCTAAATGAAATGGCCTGGTGGGCCAGATTTGGCCCGCGGGCCTTGTGTTTGACACATGTGTGTTAAGTCCTCCAGCAACCTCCTCCTCCCCCAAAACCACATAGCTATGGCTGCAGTTGCATCCTTTTATACTTGCCCTTATGCTGTCTATCTTACTATTCCCCTAAGTTTTATGCAACTTCAGGTACATTTTGTAAGGCTATGCAAAGTAACTAAAACAAGCCATTTAGATTTCTCTTTTAGCAATCTCATGAAATAAGAAATATTTCTGATTGGGTTTCACATCTCTACATTTGCCTCTGTTTTGACTCATCTGTTTTGAATAATGCAGCTCAAGATCACTAACCAAAAGCAACTAATCAGACTACAGTTTTACTTGTTATAAATATTATAAACCCTATGTTTGTGTTCTTTGCATTGGTTAAGCTAGTCACATAGGATGCATTGCCGTAGCCATAAAGCCTCATGCATATCTACTGAGTTTGGTGTGATGATCTGCAGTATTTACATGAAATGATTCTTTCTGATTTATTTGGCTGCAAAAATCCTTTAAACGGCCATGCTTTTCTAAAGAGCACGCTGCTAGCACAATTTCAGCCCAAGGTTCTGCATTTTTTTCATATATCTTATTTATATGAAAAGAGAAGAAAAAAAAATACATTGGAACCTTCCCAGAGAACAGAAGCAATAAACAGAACTTCAGTGATCAGAACTAAATGTCATATCTACATTTTGCACGCCATTTTGTGTCTGAATAATTGATGGTTTTTAATTGACTGTCAGGTTTCTGAGCTTTTTATTTAAAAGTTTTCAATTCAAGAAGCATGCAAACACATTTTGTATTGTGTGATTTGACTTTTCAGCAGAACTTTGCACCTCTCAGAGTTTATGGAACATTTGGTTAGGTAATTATTTGGTTCTTGCTAGGTTGGCATTTGCTCCATCTTGGAGAACCTTTTGTTCTCATCATAAAAAAAGGACACTAAGGAACTGTTGCCTTCTATTCACTGACATTCATAAAACCTTATGTAACATCTTTACTGCTGCACTAAAATAAGGAATATTCTCTTTGCTGTTTTTCCAAGGAAGGTGTTATAACAGATACTGATTATATGGGCCTGATTTGCTAAAGCTAAAGGTTCCATCCATAGGCTGTTGATTGCCGATGCAGAAAAAAATGTCCTTCTCTATATTTCTAAAATAAATGCTTGCAGTGCAAACATATATTGTTATATAACTTTAGTAACGACTGCCACTTGCACACATATTTTCTGATTACTCAAGAGTAAGTTTAGTTTTTGTAGTTGTTCCTTATAACTTAGGTCCTTGCTTAACCCAACTCCTCATATGCCCCACCCCCTTCCTAATTCATTTTTTTGCCCTTCTCTGAACTCTTTTTGTTTCAAGGACTTCTTTCCGGAGGACTGGTGACCAAAACTGAACCATATACTCAAGATAAAGCTAAAGATAAAGCTGCAGAAAAGGGAGAAAGGCTGGTGCCATGGAAGTTGGCTAAAACATTGTTTTATTATTGCATGTGAACAACAGTCAAAAAAGCCAACACATTTCGGCCATCAGGCCTTAATCATGGCCAAAGCGAGTTGGCTTTTTTGACTGTTTGGCTTCCATGGCACCAGCCTTTCTCCTTTTTTTGCGTAGATTACATGGAGGTTTGCAGAGACTTCCCAGGCGGAATGCTGTGTTCTTGAGACTCACCGGGTATTACACAGGGGGTAGTAGCTCGGATGTACCTGTTCCAAGCTGAACCAGTGTTTTTTAAAGTGGTTGAAGTAATGTTCTCTTGAATAAATACCTTTTCTTAATGCACACAAATAATTTACTGGCTTTGTTAGCTTCTGCTTGACATTGCATGCTATTGCTGAGCCTGAGGTCTACAGGGACCCCCAGAACTTTTTCCATTGCCTTTTCCATTGCCCTATATAGCTTGGTATAATCAGAAAACACCCAGATTGAGTTATTTATTCAAACATCTATATCATTTATAAAGATGATAAATAGAACTGGTCTGTGAACCATGGGATACCCCACTCACAACATTTAGCCATTTAGAAAATTAGTCATTTGCTCCTATCCTCTGAACCCCTTACTGTAAACTGTTTTCTGTCCAATGTAGTTCAATATCTAACATGCCAGTAGACCTTATCTGTAAGTTGTTTGTGGGATACAGTATTAAATGTTTTAGAAAAATCCTGATAAAAAAAAAGACAAGAGAATCCAGCACAAAGAGCTTATAGTGCAGTAATCCAATGTAACAGTTATTAATAAAAAAAATGTGGGTGGATGGAAACACTGCTGCAGCTCTTGGAAAGTACATCTGAATTCATTAATAGAGGAGAGAAGCTGGCCACTGTAAATGCAGACACGCATCCCAGATGACATCACACATCTGGGATACTGAGTTCCCTTTTAATCAGTCTCAAGAAAATTGTATACTATATGTAATAAACGTTAAATATATATTTATATGTATGGTTTGTATACAGAAATAACCTTTGCTTTCATTAATCACAAAATCAAGTGCATGGAATGCATCTTTCTTTTTTATTATATAAATTTTAAAACAATACTAAGGCTACTTTCACACCGGACCTTTTTCAGGCGCTGCGATGCAATAAATAGCGCCTGTGCAGCGCCTGAAAAACTCTCTCCCCCATTCTCCCCAGTGTGAAAGCCAGAGTGCTTTCCCACTGGGGTGGTGCGCTTGCAGGACGGTAAGAAAAGTCCTGCAAGCTGCATCTTTGGGGCGGTGTGGCGAGCGGTGTGTACACTGCTCCTACACCACCCCCTCCATTGAAAGCAATGGACGGCACTCCCAAAGCAGCTGTACACCGCCTCGGAAACCTGGCATTTTTAACCCCTTATTAACCCCTTCTTGGGGGTTAAAAGCGCCCCTCTCCCGCCTGCATATCGGCGCTGTAGCGCCGCTATAATAGCGGTAAATGCGCTACTAATTACCGGCGTTTTACCGCTACTGCCCTTCCCCGCCCCAGTGTGAAAATAGCCTAAAGGTTCGCTTTTTTGTTTTTTTTTAAATAACAAAGATGTCATACGGTTTTGCACAGCGGTTTTGCACAGAGTGGCCACGATCCTCCTCTTCTGGGGTCCCCCAGCGGCATTTCTGGCTCCTCCTCTTCTCGAGTGCCCAGTCAGGGAAGCACTTTCCCTGGGGGCACTCGTGCTAGTGCACTCCCATGTCCTGCTGCTGCATCTGTTGAGACATAGAGCAGGACTTGGCTCCCACGTCACTGGACTTGATTGACAGCAGCTGGAGCCAATGGCTCCCCTGCTATCAATCTATCCAATGAGGACCGGAGCCCGCGGCTGGAGCTACTAGGCTCGTCCCCGGCGTGAGAACGATCAGATTCAGGTAAGTAAACGTGTGGTTTTGGGGGGCTGCTGCAACAAAAAAGGTCTTTCACCTCAATACATATGCATTAGGGTGAAAAACCGGGAGAGTTTACCACCCCTTTAATGTGTATATTTAAATTTGTGCACTTTTGCAGATTTATTGGATGTACAGTCATTTATAGAAAGCAACAAAACAACAAGGAAACAGAACATAATTTTTAAGTGAAATTAAAAAAAAAAAAAAAGCACTGCTACTGCTAAACCCATTTGCCTGTTTTGCATAGCATTATAAATCTGAGATTTCCCTTTGTTGCAAATAATACCTCAAAACATGTTGACGCCATAAGTAAATAAGAGGATCAATGAAGGACAAATTGAATTTAATACATCCTGAAAAGTGATACAATAAGTAAAGTTGGATTGCCTGTAAAGAAAATGTAATGGTAATATATGTTGTTTTCATATCATGCTAAAAAGCCAATGATTTCAGTTTGAAAATCAAAACTAACTTTAACCTTTTAGTGACAAAGATAGTGAAAGGCTTTGCAAACAGCAACAACTGTACCATTGTTATATTAGAGTATAACTAAAAGCAAAACTTTTATTTTAGTTTTGGATAGAGTGGAGAGGGAATAGAATGCTTGTCATTTTTTATTGCTATCTGTGCCCCCATTAGGAAGATTCACTCTCTCTATTTGTCCTGTTTACCATTATCATTGAAAGTGAAAGTAAAAGAAAATCCCAAATTTTGGGGTTTCCCCACAAAAATAATAGAGGGGAAATCTTACAATGGGGACTCTAGTTCTGGTGACCTGGTGGTCCCCAAGGAATTCCCTTAATCTTTATGGATTTCCTCCCACTCTGCAATGGGACACAGATGGAAAAAACACAATCTGACAGGGGTTATAACCCTCCTTTTCTCTATTAAAAATGAAAAAAAATGTTTTGCCTATAGTTCTACTTTAAAGTGGTAGTAAATCCCCTAAGCTGTTTTTACCTACAGGTAAGCCTATAATAAGGCTTACCTGTAGGTAAAATGAATATCTCCTAAACCTACACGGTTTAGGAGATATTCGCCCTGCATGCAGCCGCCGATGTCAGCGGCGCATGCGCTCTGATGATCCGGCGGAGGTTGCCAGAAAATCAGAGCTGACTGCCGGAACGAAGAGCGGCCGGAGCCGCGTACCCGGAAGAAAGAAGAGGACCATCATGTCAGCGTCCTCAGCACTAACCAACTCGGGTATTGTGCGCCTCATTCTAAGGTAAGTACATCATAATGTGTTAGTATGCGATGCATACTAACACATTATGCTATTGTTTTGCAAGCTCCCCCCCCCCCCTCTTGAGGGTTTACTACCGCTTTAAAATGGACCTTTGCCCTTTCCTATGACTTGGCCTAGTTTTCCTCCTCCTTTCCCATTACACAATTAAACATTTAAAAAATGTTTTAGGAAGATTATATGCCTTTTCTGTGGGATCTGGATCCATACTTCCAACTTTCTTACCTAGGCAAGAAAGACATCACCCTGCCTAAAGCCTCCTTACATCACACATCCAGGAGGTTTTAGGCGACTTCAGCCTCATTGTTAGGGATGAGCCGAACACCCCCCGGTTCGGTTCGCACCAGAACATGCGAACAGACAAAAAGCTCAGGGCGTTAAAGTCTATGGGACACGAATATGAAAAATCAAAAGTGCTCATTTTAAAGGCTTATATGCAATGTTATTGTCCTAAAAAGTGTACAGGGGCCCGGGTTCTGCCCTAGGGGACATGTGTTAATGAAAACAAAAGGTTTTAAATCAATCGTTTTTTCAGGAGCAGTGATTTTAATAATGTCCTTAGTCTGTGTGTAAAAGGGTGCATCTCTGTGAGGTGTAGAACATAGCCAGAGCAAAATTACATTTCCATAGGAAAAATTGTCATTTAAATTCGCGGCTGTAATGTTTCGCCGGTTCCCAGCAATATACAAAAAAAAAAAAAAACGCTGGAAACCAGACCCCTTAGGGTCTGGTTTGGATATTAAGGGGAACCCCGTGCCAAATTAAAAAAATTTTGAGCGCCCCCCCCGAACCGTACCAGGCTACATACCCTCAACAAGGGGAGTATGGGTGCTTTGGGGGGTTTGGGGGAGGGAGGGGCTCTACCCCCCACCTCAAAGCACCTTGCCCCATGTTGATGGGGGCAAGAGCCTCTTCCCCACAAGCCTGGCCGGTGATTGCGGGGGTCTGCGGGCGCGGGGGCTTATCGGAATCTGGAAGCCCCCTTTAATAAGGGGGCCCCAAGATCCCAACCTCTCCCCCTATGTGAACAGGTTTGGGGTACATTGTACCCCTACCTGTTCACCAAATAAGGAGTGTAGTGTAAAAAAAAAAACATTAGACAGTTTTTGACAAGTGTTTTATTTTGTATTATAGCTCTTTTCTTCTTTCTTCCTCCATCTTCTCCTGGCCCACTCCTTCTTCTGGTCTTCTTCTTCTTTTAGTCTTCTTACTTCCTCTCTTCATCTTCAGTCTTCAGTCTTCATCTTCATCTTCATCTTCTTTCTTCTTTCCCCGCTGCCGCGCTCTCCACTGCTGCAGTTCAGCCCCTGCGCGTCTTGCCGAATGGGCGGTCTTCACGATGACAGTTCTTTTATAACAATGGGCGGGGCCACCTGTGACGTAAATGGGTGACCCGCCCCCCCGATATCACATGACGTCAGAAGGGGGCTGGTTCACTCAGTTACGTCACTAAGTGGCCCCGCCTCTTCTTATAAAAGTACAGTCATTGTGAAGACTGCTCATTTGGCAAGAAGCGCTGGGGCTGGACTGCACCAGCGGAGAGAGCGGCGGTGGGGAAAGAAGATAAAGATGAAGATGAAGATTGAAGATTGAAGACGAAGAGAGGAAGCAAGAAGAATAAAAGAAGAAGAAGACCAGAAGAAGGAGCGGGCCAGGAGAAGATGGAGGAAGAAAGAAGAAAGAGCTATAATACAAAATACACTCCTTTTTTGGTGAATAGGGAGGGGTACAACATGGGGGGTTGGGATCTGGGGGCCCCCTTATGAAAGGGGGCTTCCAGATTCTGATAAGCCCCCTGCCCGCAGACCCCCACAACCACCAGCCAGGGTTGTGGGGATGAGCCCCTTCTCCCCATCAACATGGGGACAAGGTGCTTTGGGGGGGACCTCAAAGCATCCTTCCCATGTTGAGGGCATATGGCCTGGTATGGTTTGGAGGGGGGGCGCTCACTCGCCCCCACCCCCTCCTGCCATGCCAGGGCTGCATGCTCGGATATGGGTCTGGTTTGGATTTTGGGGGGGACCGCACACCATTTTTTAAAAAAATTTTGTCACAGGCTTCCCCTTAAATTCCATACCAGACCTGAAGGGCCTGCTTTGAATTTTGGGGGGAACCGCACGTCATTTTTTTTTTAAATTTTGGCACGGGGTTCCCCTTAAATTTCATACCAGACCTGAAGGGCCTGGTTTGAATTTTGGGGGGAACTGCACGTCATTTTTTAAAAAAATTTTGGCACGGGGTTCCTCTTAAATTCCATATCAGACCTGAAGGGCCTGGTTTGGATTTTGGGGGGAACTGCACGTCATTTTTTTTTTTACATTTTGGCACGGGGTTCCCCTTAAATTCCGTACCAGACCTGAAGGGCCTGGTTTGGATTTTGGAGGGAACTGCGTGTAATTTTTTTGTTTATTTTGGAGCGGGCCCTGCTGTAGTAAATTAGTTAAAAATTGTGATAAAAACCCCCAGTCAAACAGGTGGCAAAAAATTGGGCCTTGTGTGTTGGCGTTGCCAGAACACTGTAACCCCTTGCAGTTATTCTTGTTGGACGGAGGAACTGGGCCTGATGTTGTAAATTAGCTTAAAAATTCTGACGAATGCCCCCAGTCAAACAGGTGGCCAAAAATTGAAGAGCAGCGGACGGTGGCGGGAGGGGGGGAGGTGGCCCTGTAGCTGCAGGCTATACCCCGATACATCCACTTAAAGCTGCCGCCGTTTATAAACGACGATTCGCTTTAAGTGGTTAAAAATTGTGATGACCCCAGTCCAACAGTTGGTGAAAACTTGGGCCTTGGGTGTTGTCGGAGCCAGAACACCGTAACCCCTTGCAGTTACTTTTGTTTGGCGCAAGAACGGACCCTGCTGTTGTAAATTAGTGTAACCACTGAATGCTAACCATTGTTTATATACGGTGGCTGGTTTAAGTGGAAGTATCAGTGTATAGTCTGCAGCTACAGGCTATACCCTGGTACCGTTTTTTATAGCAGGCGGCAGGCTATCCGTTGATAACAGCCGATCCGGCTCGGGAGCTGCTTGGTCATTATCCCAGGCAGCGGGAAGGGACATCCCCCCTTCCCGCCACTGTCTGCCGCTCTTCTCTGGCCTCCCGTCCCACCGGGAGAGCGGAGCTCCGATCTGACACTTCTGGCCGCGAGCTTGTGCAGCAAAGAAAACGCATACGTAAGTCACGCTCTCATATGAAACCAGTGTTCAAACCACACATGTGAGGTATCGCTGCAATCGCCAGAGTGTGAGCAGTAATTCTAGCAAAAGACCTCCTCTGAACCTCTAACCTGGTAACTGTTAAAAAAAAATTTAAAGCGTGGCCTATGGAGATTTTTAAGTACCGGAGTTTGTCACCATTCCGCGAGTCATGTATGGTATCTATTTACTCTGTGTAACATCTTCTTTCACAATATACAAAAATTTGGTCTAACTTTACTGTTGTCTTATTTTTTAACTCAAAAAAGTGATTTAAAAAAAAAAAAATGTTTGCAAGACCGCTGCGCAAATACTGTGTGACAAAGAGTATTGCAATGATTGCCATTTTATTCTCTAGTGTTTGAAAAAAATATATAATGTTTGGGGGTTCTAAGTAATTTTCTATTAAAAAAAAATGATTTTAACTTGTAAACAACCAATGTAAAAAAGGGCTCTGGGGTTAAAAACTGTATATATTTTAATACACCATGTCAAGTGTACTATATACCGTATGGACAGATACAGTATATAGTGGACACTCAATACGCGGTATATATATATATATATATATATATATATATATATATATATATATACACACACACATATACATATATATATATATAAATATCAGGCTATATATATTTTAATACACCAAGTCAAGTGTACTATATACCTTATGTACAGTGTACACTGATATATAGTACACTGTGCGTATATATATATATATATATATATATATATATATATACACTGCATATATCTATATTTATGGTCATAGCCCTCTGACCGAAGATAGATGTGGATCACATAAACACGCAACAAGACTTACAACATAAATAGACCTGAGGTGTGCCCTGGTCATCTGGTTGGTATGCCAAGCAAAGGGGGCATACCCTATATATGTAATGGAGATTGTGGAGAAGAATGTGCTGAGAAGTGCCCTAAAAAGGGGGATGGGAGGGAGGGTATCGCACACTGGAACTGACCAAGAGCATGGGGGAGTGAGCTGTTTAAATACCCTCCAGGCTCCTCCCATAAGTTCAGGCCACCACACTGGCCTTCTTATTTATGGTCGTAGCCCTCTGACGGAAGATAGATGTGGATCACATAAACACGCAACAAGACTTACAACATAAATAGACCTGAGGTGTGCCTTGGTCATCTGGTCAGTATGCCAAGCGAAGAGGTCTATGTTGATGCGTACTCGCAGTGATTGCAAAGAGTTTATGTAAATACGTACTTTGCAGCAATTGCAAAAAGTTTGAGTTTGTGCATGCTCGCAGCAATTGCGAGGGGTTTACCTAGATGCGTGCTGGCAGAGATTTGCATAGAGTTATGCACGTGCATGCTTGCCGTAACATGTGACGTAATGCTTGTACCCGTGCTTGCAGCGATTGCAAGACATTGTGCTCGTATGTGTGCTTGCTGCAATTTGCAAGTGACGTTTAGGAGTGCTCGCAGCGATTGCGAGAAGTTGTGCTTAGTTGTGTTTGCAACGTTTGTGAAAAGTTGGCTGTCACTGAAGGTGTGTTTTTGGTAAATGTGAGAGATAGTATATCTGTTTGTGCTTGCCGCGTAGTGTAGTGCTGTCAAAGACGTGCTTGCAACGATTGCAAGGGTCTGTGCAGCTGAAGGCGTGTTTGCAGCGATTACAAAAAAGTCACCTACTGATAGGCGAACATGAGGATAGCAGAAATTGAATGTGCTGGAATGCATTGTCACCGTGACTTTTCATAATTGTCTTTGGAGTAGAACCTGGACCGATATGAATCAGTAGGCAGGGGGATGATGTGCACAGAGTGATGAAATGAACCGATATGAACTGGTAGTAGGAACTGACATGAACCAATGCGAATCGGTAGTAGGAAATAACATGAACCGATGGGAATCGGTAGTAGGAAATAACATGAACCGATGCGAATCAGTGGTATGAAAATAACATGAACCGATGCGAATCGGTGGTATGAAACTAGCATGAACCAATTTGAATCGGTGGTATGAAAATGACACGAACCAATGCGAATCGGTGGTATGAAAATGACATGAACCAATGCAAATCGTTGGTATGAAAATCAAATCAACCGATGCGAATCGTTGGTATGAAAATGACATGAACCGATGCAAATCGTTGATATGAAAATGACATGAACCGATGCGAATCGTTAGGCAGGGTAACTATGAACAGAGAAATGACACAAACCGATTTGGATCGATAGTAATGATGTGCACAGAGTGATGACATGAACCGATATGAACTGGTAGTAGGAACTGACATGAACCGATGTGAATCGGTAGTAGGAAATAACATGAACCAATACGAATCGGTAGTAGGAAATAACATGAACCAATGCGAATCAGTGGTATGAAAATAACATGAAACGATGCGAATCGGTGGTATGAAACTAGCATGAACCAATTTGAATCGGTGGTATGAAAATGACACGAACCAATGCGAATCGGTGGTATGAAAATGACATGAACCAATGCAAATCGTTGGTATTAAAATGACATGAACCGATGCGAATCGTTGGTATGAAAATGACATGAACCGATGCAAATCGTTGATATGAAAATGACATGAACCGATGCGAATCGTTAGGCAGGGTAACTATGAACAGAGAAATGACACAAACCGATTTGGATCGATAGTAATGATGTACACAGAGTGATGACATGAACCGATACGAACTGGTAGTAGGAACTGACATGAACCGATGTGAATCGGTAGTAGGAAATAACATAAACCAATGCGAATTGGTAGTAGGAAATAACATGAACCGATGCAAATCAGTGGTATGAAAATAACATGAACCGATGCGAATCGGTGGTATGAAAATAGCATGAACCAATGAGAATCGGTGGTATGAAAATGACACGAACCAATGCGAATCGGTGGTATGAAAATGACATGAACTAATGCAAATCATTGGTATTAAAATGACATGAACCGATGCGAATCGTTGGTATGAAAATGACATGAACCGATGCAAATCGTTGATATGAAAATGACATGAACCGATGCGAATCGTTAGGCAGGGTAACTATGAACAGAGAAATGACACAAACTGATTTGAATCGATAGTAATGATGTGCACAGAGTGATGAAATGAGCCGATACGAACTGGTAGTAGGAACTGACATGAACCGATGCGAATCGGTAGTAGGAAATAACATGAACCAATGCGAATCGGTAGTAGGAAATAACATGAACCAATGCAAATCGGTGGTATGAAAATAACATGAACCGATGTGAATCAGTGGTATGAAAATGACATGAACCAATGCAAAACGGTGGTATAAAAATGACATGAACCGATGTGAATCGTTGGTATGAAAATGACATGAACTGATGCAAATCGTTGGTATGAAAATTACATGAACGGATGTGAATCGTTAGGTAGGGTAACGATGAACAGAGAAATAACACAAACCGATTTGAATCAGTAGTAAGAACTGACCTGAACGAATGTGTTTTTTTTTCCCTGACATTCGTTTTTTGGGTTTTTTTTGGTAGAAAGCTCACCCAAATCTATTGCAGGATGGAACAACCTGAATTCAACTGACCTAGGGGAGAAACAATAGACAAGAGACGTGAGTGACTGTACTGTATGCCACTGGAACCAACGAGTGGTCGGATCGTGTGTTACTAGAGAAGTGCTTGCAATGATCACAAGAAAGCGGCCTCATCAGGGAGACGAAGATGAGGACAAATTGCGCCGACTCGGATCGGAGTTATGAAGCTGGAGTAACGTGTGTGTTTCAGTAGGTGTGACCGTATGTATGGTCTGAGGAATGACTGGATGTTTGTGGCAGGAGCCCCACAAAGGAGACCGAGCTGCTGGAAGTTTGTGATGTGTGCGACACTGGAATAGACTTGTGTTGTGCTGAGAATACGAAACACTAAATCCCCGATGCGACCGGGATTCGAATCCCCTCCTCCAAAACTGAACACATACCAACCACCCAACCCCCGAGGCTAATCAAGTGCAGTCAAGGCCCAGGTGGGCCTAATTACCACTTCATCCAGCCACAGAACCTGTGCAAACAATACATGCTAATCTCCAAATGGATGAGGAGGCAAACCCATAGACAGTTGATTATGACTAAGCGGGTATAACTCCCGTGAAACGCATCAATCAACTATGCCTTTTTGATGTACTTCCCATGGACTGTTATGTGAGTGACCTGTATGTCGTTTTATTACAATAAACACTACCTTTTTGGAAGTTCCTGTGGTGCTGTCAAAACTTTCATTCTTGAACCCCATAGACAGTGAATGCTATGAGCAATCAAAGCCTGTGTCGAGCGATATCGGACAACGACCGTCAGTGTCTCGGAGGCTTAGACCTACAAACAAATCATATGTTTGTGGATGGGATGACAAGCAAAGCAGGATCCTGTGAATCTACTATGCCTGTGCCGAATGATATTGGGGCACGACCGACAACAACTCGGAGGGCGCTAAGTACGAAAGGGATGGAGGATAGGAAACATAACGAATTGTAATATTGCATAAGAAATGAAAAGGTTTGAATCCTACCTGCAACAGCAAGCGAGAACCGCCGATGAAGACCACAAACTGAGACGCCGCAACACACTGGTAATCAAATGCACAGATTCACAAACATTAAGTGAGCTGGGGGGAGTCGGCCCAGTGACATGTGCTATCGCACACTGGAACCGACCAAGAACATGGGGGAGTGAGCTGCTTAAATACCGTCCAGGCTCCTCCCATAAGTTCAGGCCCCCACATTGGCCTTCTTATATACTGTATATATATAGATAGATATATAGTTTATCTATCTATCTATCTATCTATCTATCTATCTATCTAATCTATCTATATATATATATATATATATATCTATCTATATAGATATCTATCGATATATATATATATATATATATATATATATATATATATATATATATATATATAGATATCTATCAGATAGATAGATAGATAGATATCTATATATATATATAGATCTATATATAGATAGATAGATAGATAGATAGATAGATAGATAGATAGATAGATAGATAGATAGATAGATAGATAGATA
>BLSH010138096.1:271593-283803 GCA_018402905.1 Glandirana rugosa
AGATAGATAGATAGATAGATAGTAGATAGATAGATAGATAGATAGATAGATAGATAGATAGATAGATAGATAGATCTATATATATAGATCTATATGTTTTTTTATATTTTTTTTCCCTACACTAACCTGTCTGCACTAACTGATAGATTTCTAACTATCTATCTAGTTAGCTATCTATTTTCTTTTCTTTTTTTTTTAACATATTTAAAAATCTATTTATCTGAACTGCCTGTCTTCAGGAACCTACACTAACTCTCTAACACCTCCGCCGACACACTATCATAGAGCCGCTGTACAAGCGGCTTTATATAGTGTGGGGTGTGGATTGAGACTGCTGTGCAGTGATTGGCCAATCAAAGCTCTCACAGAAGGCCAAAGCATGCAGGTCATGTGCATGCTTTGGCCAATCAGCAGACGGCATTCGGTCGACATTTTAAAACATTATGGGGCCACGCAAAGTTGCCACGAATGCCCCCATAATGTTCGGGAAAACCCAAACCAGCGAACAGGGGATGTTCGGATCGAACATAGGTTCGATCCGAACACGAACCCCATCCCTACTCATTGTGCATGCCTCAGAAAAATCTCTGTCACTGAATATGCACCATAAAATCTCTGTCACACTATACAGCCTCATGCACACAAGGCATTCGAAAAAAAAACAAGCTGCAAAGCCACTACCAACGCCAGGAAAAAGGGGATGTAAAACGTGCTTTTAGTAGCTTTGTGCGTTGGTGTTAATGCGCGTTTAGCTGTGCTAGCTTTTAGTAGTGTTTCTCTGCCTCTATTCAAAATCAATGGTTCCCTATGAGAGCCCATTGATTTGACTAGAAGTCACATCCAATCATTATGATCCAACTTGTGGTGTGACTTGTGCTCTGAGGATTTTGAAGGAGAACCCCTCGCCAAAATGAAAAAAAAATGGTGCGGGGTTCCCCCCTACCATACCATACCTTTATTCGAGCATGCAGACCAGCAGGTCAGGAAAGGGGGGGCAAGTGAGTTCCCCCCCTCCTGGACCATACTAGGTTCAACATGGGGGGTGGGTGCTTTGGGGCAGGAGGGCCCCTCCACCCCAAAGCACCTTGCCCCCATGTCGATGGGGACAGGGGCCTCTTCCTGACGGTGGTTGTCGGTGTCTGCATGCGGGGGCTTATCGAAATCTGGAAGCCCCCTTTACTCAGGTTTTTGACAAAGTCTTTATTGAAGCAGTTCCAGTGCCTCTTCTCCTTCCGGTCTTCTCCCCTCTCTGGTGATGTCTTCTCCCCTCTCTGGTTTTTCTCCCTCTGCTGTCTTCTTCCTCTGGTTCTTCTGCTGCCTCTGTTTCTTCTTCCTCTGATGTCTTCTTCTTATGTTATGTTAGGTCTGGTGTGTGCCATTACTTATATAGCCATGGGGCATGCCCATTTGATTGCGTCATTCAGAGACCCCACCCCATTGTGACATTACCGCCCGGGGCATGATGGGGCAATGATGTCACAAGGGGGTGGGGTCTCTGGATGATGTCATTGGATGGCCACACTCCATGGCTATATAAGTAATGGTACACACCAGACCTAACATAACAGTGGGAGTTAGCACTGGGAGATAATATCAGATGAAGAAGAACCAGCGGAAGACGACATTGGAGGGAAGGGAACCGGAGAGGGGAGAATACATCACCAAAGGAGGGAGACGAACTTGATAGGAGAGAAAACATCACCAGAGGAGGGAGAAGAGCCAGAGAGGGGAGAAGACATTAACAGAGAGGGGAGAAGACCGGAGGAAGAAGAGATGCTGGAGCTGCTTTAATAATAAAAATCTGAGTGCTGGTTTTATTTATTTGACACTTTTTGGGTGAATGGGTAGGGGTACAATGTACCCCATATTCATTCACATAGGGCGGGGGGGTCAGGATCTGGGGACCCTCTATCATTAAATGGGGCTTCTATCTAGGGTTGTCGGGAAGAGGCCCCTGTCTCCATCCTCATGGGGACAAGGTGCTTTGGGGTGGAGGGGGGCCGCAGAGACCCCCATCCCCAAAGCAGCCACCCCCCACGTTGAGGGCGTGTGGCCTGGTATGGTCCAGGAAGGGGGGCACTCACTCACCCCCTCCCCTTTCCTGACCTGCTGGGCTGCATGCTCGGATAAGGGTATGGTATGGATTTTTTTTGGCATGGGGAGTTCCCCTTAAAATCCATACCCTTTGGTATGGTATGGTCTTGGGGGTAGAACCCCACACTATTTTTATTTCATTTTGGTGAGGGGTTCCCCTTCAAGATCCTCAGAGCACCACAAGTCGGATCATCATGATGGTGATCAAATCAATGGGCTCTCATAGGGAACCATTGATTTTCAATTGAGGCAGAGAAATGCTGCTAAAAGCTAGTGCGGCTAAAAGCTAGTGCGGCTAACAGCTAGCGTGGCTAAACATGCATTAACGCCAATGCAAGAAGCTACTAAAAGCACATTTTTACAGCCGTGTTTAGCAGCCTTCAGCAGCCTTTAGCAGCGTCAGACATTTTTACAGCTGTAACGCTGATCCTCAGAACGCGCTGGCCCTGGGTTTTTTTTTGGAGCTTGAAAATGCCTATGCCACTTACAGCTCCTACAAGCCTCTGTGTACATGAGGCCATAGAATAACATGGAGAGGCATTTTTAAGCTGCAAAAAAAAGTCTGACGCTGTTAAAAGCAGCTGTAAAACCACCCTGTGTGCATGAGGCCTACATGTGCCTCTGTGCACCATTAGAGGGCCGGTTCGAAAAACATGGAAGAGAAAGGTAGCCTACTGGGGACATCACGTGTTGCAACATGCTAAAATGCATGTGTCCAACCTCCACTGTCTACAGCGGAAGACATGAAAACATGACAATCTGTTTTTGGTTTCTGTATTTTAGTGTGTAGGGAAGACTACAGAAGTCAAAGGTAGTGCATTAAAACACATACAACATGCATTTTGATGCGTTGGCAAGAGGTATTAACATACTTTGGTTAATGGCTGTTAACCCTATCCAAGCTGAATTCTTAATCTTTTTGAAAATGTGCATCAAACGAAATGTATGTTGATGCATAACAATGCACCTGCTTAACACTACAAAAAACACCTCTCTGAGCACTGGTCCTCAGCATATCCTTGCATCATGTTGTTTTCTTATTTATTTTTTAATTGATAAAACAGTGAAACTGGGTCAGTTTTACTTATGATGGGCTCACATTGTTCCTTGTGCATTGCAGCACACGTGGTAATACACACATCTGTAGGTGTTAATGGGCCCATATAGTCTCACATTTCTTTTCACTGAATCACATTAATGTGAACCAGCTACCTAGGAAGCACAGGACTTGAAATGCATTTTCATTCAGCAAACTGCATTCATATAATAGGTAGTAATAACAGTGTCTGCTGATGAAGAGGTTCCCACTGAAAATATCAATCAACTTAATGCTCAGAAAATGTCCCATGTGCTTGTCACCCGCACACAGCAAAATGTTAAACAGATATCTCGGAAGAAAAAAACATACCAGGTATATGTGTGTCACTACTTGAAAATTCCAATGGCTATGGCTTCATTGGCCCATTAGGACTGCATAGTAGATATCAGAATTCATATAGTGACTGGACACTGCTAAGTTCTTTATTTATTTATTTTTTATTACATATATTTACATATATTTATATAGTGCCGACAATTTATACAGTTCTTTTTACATACTGAACACTCATATAAGTCCCTGCCATCAAAGAGCTTACAATCTACCCTACGGTTATACTGCTGCAAGGCTGCTCTATTACGCGAATCGCCGTACATGTACGGTGTTCCAGGTAACAGATAAAGTGAGCGTGTGCACACGCCTGCGGCGCGGCCCCGATGAGCATTGCCAGCAGCCGCAATGTTCACTGGCCACCCGCGATTGATCCACAGAGAGGCAGAATGGGGATCTGCCTATGTAAACAAGGTGGATCCCCATTCTGTCAGGGGAGTTCAGAGTGATCGCCTGTTCCTAGTGATCATAGTGTTCGTAGTGACTGCTCTCCCAGTCAGTAAACTCCATCCACAGTTATAAAGAACCTCCCTAGGGAACGCTTAACCCTTTGATCACCACTAGTGCTAACCCCTTCCCTGCCAGTGTCATTTATTAATCAGGGCATTTTTATAGCACTGAATGCTGTATAAACGTCACTGGTCCCAAAAAAGTGTCAAAAGTGTCTGATCTGCCCGCCACAATGTCGCAGTCCTGCTAAAAATCGCTGATCACTGCCTTTAATAGTGAAAAAAATAATAATAATAAAAATGCCATAAATCTATCCCATATTCTGTAGACGCTATAAATTTTGCGCAAACCAATCAATATAAGCTTACTGCGATTTTTTTTTTACCAAAAATATGTCGAATATTGGCCTAAACTGAGGAAGAAAATCGTTTTTTTTTTTTACTTTGGGGGGGGGGGATATTTATTATAGCAAAAAGTAAAAAATATTGTTTTTATTTCAAAATTGTCGCTCTTCTTTTCTTTATAGCGCAAAAAATAAAAACCGCAGAGGTGATGAAATACCACCAAAAGCAAGTTCTATTTGTGGGAAAAAAAATTACATCAATTTTGTTTGGGTGAAACGTTGCACGACCATGCAATTGTCAGTTAAAGTGACACAGTGCTGTATCGCAAAAATGGCCTGCTCAGGAAGGGGGTTAAACCTTCCAGGGCTGAAGTGGATTAAAGCAGCACTATCGTAAGCAATATTGCAGGGGTTAATGTATGTAATGATTGCATTCACTAGTAATATGTTTTTATTTTACATGTCTTTATTTATATTTTCTCCATACTAAAGGCTGCCCAAGCTATCCAATGAAAGTGCCAGTTTGGGACAAACTATAACACTGGCAACGGTTTTTAAAGCTGTCAACTTTTATCCTGTGGTTTATGCCTTATTTTAAAATCCAAAAATATGTTCCTGTAACTGTTCAAATATCTCTGCCAGTTTTATATCTCTTCCTCCAGCCACTGGTAATTATTCTAGACATCTTGGCCTGCATGTAAATATGAAGATAAATATAAAGACATGTGAAATACAACATTTTAATTCCAAATACTGTCATTATTGTTATAAGAATGCAATATTTTTGCAACATTCTTATAAATGCTTAAAAAATAGCAATATGGAGAATAGGTGTATAAAATACCTGTTGTTCTAGTCATTTAGATAATTGGGTATGGTGAAACAAAACCCTCACCTGCAAAATCATAAATCCCACCAAGCTACTGACAAGGGGCTTGTCATAGTAGGGATGTGATCAGTGACTTTCCAAATCTTTTTATTGGATGCTTGTTACCTGGCTGTAATGCAAATCCCATTGTTTCACTATTATGTATATTACTGACTCAAAACATGCATGCAGCCAGTAAAGTAAGAAGTCCTCATCTACTTGATTGTACCAGGTCTGTGACAAACTAATTAGTAAGCCATTTCCTGAAAAAAATCCCTTTTCATTTTCATGTGATACACTTAATGCAAGCATATGTTTTATTTACTGCTCACTGTATTAGTGCATCAGCTCCTGCTATTCATAGACACTCATTGGCAGTAACAAAACCCCTAAACATTTGAATTTGGCTATGTAACTTAAAGGCAGACTTGTTTCTGCCCTAATCCTCTGTTTAAAGACAACAGTATATAATCTTTGAGCCCAGAAGTACGATTCCAGTATGGGGAAAGATTGTACTGATATCATCACATCTAATACAATGGAAGGCTTCATAGATATTTCTGAGCTTCAGTAGGATTCCAGTCATTGTCAATTTTTTACAGAGCCGACATAGCCATGGCCCAGAACAGCAAGACTGCTAGGGTTGGCACATAACCTCCCACACATAATGTTGCCGTCGGTCAGTAACATTTCCCAATCTTACTAAAAGTTCAACACTGCTACCATGCCTGGCAATTGAATCTGTCTGGTCCTAATTGTTACTGTACATGTATTTTTTTTGTTTTGGAATACTGTACTACATGCTTATAATTCATAAAGCTCACCCTGAGTCTATACAGTAGTACAAACTGCCAACAGACATGCTACCTACTCTGCGCTTCTAGACAGGCGTAGTCTACTTTCCAATTCTGCTATCCAATTGGATACTGCCACCCCATGTGACTGTGGTGGTCATCTTGAGCTTTAAGGCCCTGGCTCCCAGGTTTGGCATGCATTTTGAGAGTTAGTAGAGTCAGGACAGACACCCCGTCCGGCAGGGATAGAATTAATGGCAGGGAAAGGTTCCTGATGAGGAGGAAAAGCGTAGGGGTCACAACTATTCAGGACATCTGCCTGCTTGGGCACAAGGCGGCCAGGCTGCATTCTACCCTTCTCTACAGGCGCAGTCAGTTCGGCTGATACCTGCTCTCTACTCGCTGTTGGAACTGTGGGTTTTCCCAGCTGCCTTCCCACTGGGTTATTTGTGAACTATTGTTGCATTATTTCAATACAAATTCTTCATTGCACTGGGACTAAGTGCATTATTGCTGCTGCACCCCACCTACAAGCTGTCTCTGTTCTGTAATCCTGACATGCTTTTTGTGGTTAAGAATGTTTCGCTTGTTAGGGTGATACTAAAGTAAGCAAGATGACAGGGATAGGAAGGAAGACAGTTGGCCTGGGAAAGTTGGAGAGGGGGCCCAGAAAAATAATATAGTCCTGCTTCCATTAGCCAACTATAGGTATTTTGACAGTAGCAAACAAGTTCTACTTACTATTTTTCTTTTTTCTTTTTTTGGATGAAGAAACATGTAATGTTGCCACCAAGAGCACATACAAGTCTCTTTCATTGCATTCCATTTTAATAGCAGCACCCATGAGTGTACGTCTTATTAAAATACATCTATTGTTTTTGTTCCTATGAAATACTTTTTATATTTCTCTATTTAGTGTAACAATTTCAGTACGCATTGTTTTATGCGTTTTGATATGCTCAGGCAATTCATTTCACTAAATCATTAACTGGAAAAAAAAAACAAGGTAATTTTCAGTCACAGGAACAACACAACGCTCAAATGACTAATGCACATCACAGAAGCGTTAGGAAATCAAATTAATTTCTCACCAGGTGTTAGCATGCTGCTTTTACACTTTTGTTATAGTATTTCCATTACAATATTAGAAATTAAGTAAAAATATTGTTTGAACAAAGACGGTGATTTCAAGCTTGCAAAAATGAGTCTCTTAATGATAAGTTATTTTTTACTCAAGGCTTACTTTGTTATGTTTACACACCATTCTAAAAATAAATGCACATTATTTGTGCAATATTTAAGTAGTTCTCACCAAGACAAACCATTCTGAAATAAGCTTTTACTTTGTATTTTATGTTTTAGATGTACCAGGCCAATGTTTTTCATTTCTTGGGATTGACTGCATTGCTAGAGACTAGAAACTATGTGGGTATGTATCAAAATTAAATACTAAATACTACATACAAATACATGATATACATCTTAGGACCCAATAGGTATCCTATTCTGATGAAGTGACTGTATCTATGGCTAGACCATGAGGATCTTTCATGAAGCAAAATACCTTTACTAGAAGCCATTTCTTGACTCCTGGGCCACAAACAGGATCCAGGACTATTAATGTTAACTTAATCTTATTTACTGTAAGTAAAGCCACTGCACCACAGCTAGCAGGCTGAGCCAGATAGTTAATTAGTCAAAATCTATACAATGTATACAATTAGAAGTTAGACTATATTGTTTGGAGTAGCAGTTGGCACAAATATGTAATGGTTTTGTATAGCCAAGCTGCTTCTTAGGCCCAGTTTGAAAACAACACCATGCAATTCCAAACAAGCCATCAGCCCAATTTAGTGTTTCCTGAATTTAGTTAAATGACACCGTCACAACCTTTAAGTAACTAAATACCACCTATCAATAGAGATGAGGCATTCATGTAAATTACTATCTCTCATTCGAATAGATTCCAATATTCCATTGGGGTAATTTTCAATATGTCCAGCTTTACTTACGTCAGTCTTACTTTAGAAAGCTATACCAGAATAAACTGATAAAAGACCAGCACATGCCCTCTATATGAAGAATTTGGAGGGGGGTGTGGCTAGCGGCTCATGGTGGCAGACGTGTCTGGAGGGAGCTCTGAGACTTGGATCCACATCCAGACCGATCCCGGCAAGGAGACACGAATCAAGGGAAATCCCTTGGCACTACGAGCTCCCCGACAACCATACAGAGCGGTAGAGCCCAAGCTGAAGCCGTTTGGTACTTGGATAGCCGACCGGAGAGATCAGACTACGCGACACCGCGGTCGCGGCCTAACACGAGGAAAGGACCGGTAAGCAGAGAACACCCACACACCGGTACCAGACGCACCACACGCTTCTCAGAACGCCGGCGGGCTGCTTGATCTCCACGATCACCCCGCTAGTTCTACAGCGGAGGGAGCTAGGAGAAAGCCCAGGCTCATCCGAGGCCTATTAAGGCCTACCAAGTCACACTGACGCACCATAACCCACAAGGGATCAAAAGCCTCTCTTGCCTCACAACAACTGCATTAGGGACCACCTGCATTCTAGACCTCTACCGCAGAGATAATTTACAACTTAATAAGGACATAATCCCTTAAAAACTAAGATATAGGATTAATTACTGAAGCGGCCATCTTGGTACACCCAATTCCTCTATTGCAGAGAATAGGGCAGACGCCATCTTGGAATCTCCAGCAGCAATCCCCTTATCAATCCACACACACAGAGGAAGGAGATAAAGACTGAGAATCTTGCTTAATAGACACTCCTCAGCCCCACTGATAGAGGGGAGATGGCAATGTCATAATTCCACCAGATAGGCCACCACACACCCAGTTGTTAATACACGGTTGGGACCAACTATAAGATGGGCAAATCTCAAAAAACAAGCTCACAATCAGGATCGCAGACACGATACCAACGCTCTCTAACTGGGTCTTCCTGCCCTGACATTGCGGACATTTTCAAAAACCAGTCACAAAGAAATAGAAGCATGACAGGGTCTAAGAACCCACCACAGGATTACACAGATGAAGAGGACTATGATGATGAATCAATAGCTGCCTCAGACAGACCGACAAAAACGACAACAAATCATGACCATCCTTTGACCTTTGGGGATATGATGGAAATAGCTGCAGATATCAAAAAATCCTTTTCTTCTGCAATCACTGACCTCAAAGCAGACATACTTGCACTAACGGAACAAATAGCAGCCAATGAAAAAATCGGGAAGCAAAGAGACAAAGCCATAAAAAGATTAGATCAGGTCACGGCCACTCACTCCATGCACTTGATCAATCTGAACAGACAAGTAGAAGACTTGGATAACAGAGGGAGGAGGAAAAATATAAGACTCAGATGCATTCCAGAAACAATTAACCCAGAGGAAATAAAACCTGTCCTCACTTCCATTTTTAACAATGTTTTGGAAAGACCCATAGACTCTACAATCAAATTTGAAAGAGCCCACAGAGCCCTACGTCCCAAAGGCCCAGAGTCAGCACCACCTAGAGACATCATTTGTTGCCTCACTAATTTCCCCCTAAAAGAAGAAATATTGATGAAAGCTAGACAAAATGATCAGATCCTCTTCAATGGCGCCTCTATCCAACTTTTCCAAGATTTATCACCAATCACTCTCAAAAACAGAAGAGCAATAAAACCACTGCTCGACATTCTGAAGGAAAAAAAATTCCATACAGGTGGAAGCTTCCTTTCGCGGTTCAAATAACTGTGGAAGGAAGACAGGTGCTTCTTCGCACCCCTGAAGACATACCATTCTTTTGTGAAGCAATACAAAGTGAAATAATCGAATTGCCGGATTGGTATCAAGAATTCCGCCTCTCTCCACAAACTCCAACAGCAGGGAACTCACCAGGAAAATCACCCCACAACTCTCCCTACCCAAAAGGGAAAAAACAAAAAAATATAACGAGGGACAAGGTACAAGTACCCCAACATCCAAAACCCCAAGAGTTAGAGACAACAGACACTGAAACCAACTCATCCATACTGGATAATACCTGAACATGCTGACAGAGAAGAACTACAAACCCCTGATAGCCTTAGCATATGGACTAGAACTTGTGTACATCTGTCTGATCCATTAACTAGGTTACTGGCAAAGAACAAGGACACATGTAGAATCATCACCAGATACAGAAAAGGGGAGACGGAGGACAATGGGTTTGTAGAGACAGGTATACAACAAGACCCCAGCTGTAACATGCATGGTCCTACAGACTAAACCATCCTCCCCGTGCCCTGGAAACAACTCCAAAGGGAGGGAAAAGAAGAAAAAGGGGGGGTGTTTGTTTTTTTTTCTCTCTCCTACCCTCTACATGGGTCTAGACATGCTCATAAAACTTAGACAGAGACAAAGCTGATTGCTGTCAGGGGAGTTTAGTAGATGCCTTGGACATGCTTTACTGTCATTTACATAGACTAACACTGTTAATCTTGTTCAAGGCAATAATGTTAAGAATCGTCAAATTGCTTAGCGCCAAGGGGGTCTCGTCCACAGAAAATAAGATTTCTCTAAACCTTATAGAATAAGCGACAATAAAAATCTCCTACAACAATTGGATTTGGCAAAGGGGCGGGGAGGGGAGGAAGAGGAGAAGAATAGAGAGAAATAGAAAATGAGAAAAAAGAAAACGGTGGACGAGGCCCTTGCGGCGACATTGTTGTGTTGTTCAGGTTACAATATCAGTTCTGAGTTTCACCAGTTGATATCAGTTTAAACACGTTCAATAATGTTTTTATACTTGATGCGAGTAATCACATACCATCTAGTTTAATGCATTTCCACATATACAAAACTCCACTTCAACAGGAGTGACGCGCCTTGGGTGTTACTCCCGTGCTAATTATGATACTATCTACCCAACTCATCCCAACACAAAGGTGACATTAACTAAATAATAATAACTGGGAAAATGTGTGGTGACCCACCCTTATGAAACATAACCTTACAAATATATTTCAATAGCAAACTATCCTCGCCAAACTTAAAAAAACTGACCTAGCCCTACCAGGAAACCTCTTCCACGACCCCCAAAAGAAAGATAGAATAAATACTCTACAACAAAACATTTCATTAATACATCTATTTCTAAAACCTCAACACATCTCTGCGGTTGCCGGCAACTTCAGAGACAGTGTTGTACAGAGGAAACTCTACCCCCTTCCACCCTTCTTCCCACCCCTCCCCTTCCCCTTCACCTTTCCCCACTTCCACTTATACTCTATACAAACATGGCATACACCAACCTAGGGAAAAACCCTACAATTGTTTCGCATAACGTCAACGGTCTTGGAACACCCGAAAAAAGACACAAATTACTAAAAGAACTTAAGAAGATTCAGCCACAAATAGTATTCTTACAAGAGACACACTTTAAAGGTACAGCAATCCCCAAAGTAACCAATAACTTCTTCATCAAAGCCTACCATGCAACTAACCCACAAGCCAAAACAAAAGGAGTGTCAATACTCCTGAGCAAAGACTCTACATTTCAGACTGAACATGTACTCGCTGACACTGAGGGCAGATACATATTCTTAAAAGGGACAATGTTGGGCACCCCGACAACCTTGGCAAATATTTACTTTCCAAATAAAGCACATACTTCCTTCTGCCAAAAAATAGTCGATGAATTAAAAAGTTTTATGTCTGGACGGTTAATACTCGGGGGAGACTTTAACATACCCCTGAACCCACTCCAAGACACTTCCACCGGGAAAACCAGTATCGCCTACCGTGTTCTTAAATTCTCATATTTTTTTTATTTAATTTCTTTATTGAAAGGTTTTTCATATACAAGCAAAAGATATATAGTGTAGATATATGACACTTAAACGTGGTTGTTATTGTGTTACACTGTTGCGTACATATTTTATCGCTCTTAAAAACATTTTTAGTTGAAACAATCATACATATAACGGAACAATATATGGTTCTTCATTAAGAGTGATACTCCCCCTCCAGGCACCCCTAATGGGTACAAACTGTGCCTGGGGGGAACTGTAGTATTCCTTATCTCGCCTATAGCCCCAGAACTGTAATGGTGTTGGGATTAGTTCAGTGGGTAGTTGCTCTTGAATTGTATGCTGGCATCGATCAACAATAATATCAATGGGGAGCTATATTCTATGGGACTGGAATATCGAAAGTATGTGCAGATGCATAGAGTGTAGCA
>BLSH010138096.1:319448-331031 GCA_018402905.1 Glandirana rugosa
GACGACGTGACAGTCGGTGGACGAGAGACGAGACGGGGGGGGGTACCTCGTGACCCGACACCTCCCCCACCCTCGTCGGTCGAGTCCGAGAGGTGGCCGAACGATTCTCCGACTCGGTCCACGGTCAGGTCTGTACACCCACCTACAGCTGGTATACCAGTGCTAGAAAGGGCTCGGACCTGGTCGAGACAGTGTAGTCGGTTGTCGCCCTAGCCGGACGACAGACGACTTTTACCCAGTGTCCTCACGTCTTGCTTGATGTGAGGACACTAGGTGTCCTTTTCATGTCGGTTAGCTCGAAACCGACATAAAGAGGAAATTACTGTGAAATTGATGGAGCGTAGGCGCGCGCCCAGCACGAGCCGAATGGGAGGACGTCTATTGACGTCCTCCCGGCATTTTAGAGCCGCGCTGTAGCCGTCATTCGGCTATAGCGCGGATGCGAGGTAGTTAAAGTGTCATTAAAGGAGAAATACAGCCAAAGCTCGATTGGCTGTACTTTTCCTGTGGATCACAGGAGTGTAGTTCGTTCTGCACTCCTGTGACCCATTTTCAGCAGACAGCAGGCCGATCCCGCTGTTGGCTGATGTGACAGAGCTGGTCCAGGCTCGGGAAAGATCGTGACCATATGGTCGACATCCACCCACATGTCTGGACTGGCACCTGGCTCAGCCTCTTAGCAAGCCGGTGGAGAGCCTGAGCTGGCTGCTCCCACCCCCTCCACAGCCCAGTGCTCCATGGGGGGGGGCAGAGCAGAGAGCAGGTGGCTGACAGTGCAGCAATGCTGCATCCACCTAGGTAAGTATGATTCTAAAGCAAAAAACAATTCCCATACTTCTCTTTTAAACCCACATCATTAATAACTATCAATAAATGTTGTATTACATGATGTACATGCTCATTTAGACACTATGGGATTTGTTTTCTGTATTCTGCAAAAAACATGATTGATCCTGCTGTTCTTTATCTCCTCCTTCTGTCCATGTCCTCACTGCAGCTGGGGATTTTGCAGAGCAGTGTTGGCAGCTGGTGCACATGCTCAGTTTTCAGTGTGTATTTCCTAACCTGAGAATTTCCTCCCTATCACATCTGAGCAGCCCATGTAACTATAAAGTCACTCATGTGGGCATATACACAGACAGCCCACTCCCTCCTTCCTCCTCTATGCCCACTAACCAGCTAAACACAATGAGAGTGGCATATGACATTTTCATTTAAGGAGACTTTTTCTCCCTGTTATTCTAAGACACAGGCTGGAGGGGTATGACACAGCCTGTGACTGGCAGAAATCTGCCCACGCCATGTTATTGCCAAAAATATAATAATGATTCTTTTTAAATGTATATTTGTATGACAATTTAAAACAGTTTATTGATACAGTATTAATTATTTATTTTACTCTATATTCCAAAGGCTGTTTGTTTTTCAGTTTTGAACATGTGACCAGCAGCCAAGGACTAGAAGCTCCTCCTGTTTATGTTTCCCTGCAGACAGGCTGAGAAAGAGCTGGGTCATGTGACAGCTGTATATCGATTAGGAAAAAGGGTACTTAGATGGTTGTTTTTTCTTAAAATAATTACATATATCCATATACAGAAATATAAGGGATAATGTAATTTAAACAGTATGTATTTAGTATCACTTTAAAATTGATTGTATTGGTTACATTCAGCATAACAGTAAGCAATGTGGACTCAAATATTTGCAAGAACCGCACACCAATATAGTAAATCCCAACAAAAATAGTAGCAACATGGTGTCGCATACCTGGTCGGAGACCGAAGTGCTGAAAGGGCTTCCCTTGCAGCTAAGTGCAGACCACCCCTGAAGGTGGTAACAGGGAGTGCTATGCTCAGAGAAGCAGGGGTTGCTTGCTGCAACAGGTTGAAGGAATGTCCGCTGGATGGTGGTTGACAAGCATGATGCACTGCTGGGCAGGAGTCCCTCAGGAGTACCAGGTGACACTTGGCAGACATGAGAGCCAAGAGCAGAGTCAGGAGCCAGGCCAGAAGTCATACATGGAAGGTCAGCCAGGCGTACGGCAGCAAGCAGAATCAAGAGTCAGTCGGGGTCATACACTGGTAATCAAGCAGAAGCGGAGTCAGAAGAGTAAGCCAGAGGTCATACACGAATCAGCAGGCAGAAAACTGAGTCACAGGAACAAGCCAAGGTTCAAAGCCAGGAATTCAGACAAGACAGGTCAAAGGCAAGCCAGGTCGGTAACAGGAAATACAATAATATCAAGAGCAGGAATACAGGAACTCACTGGGGGGGGGGTGGCTGAAGATCATCCTGCTGGCTTTAAATAGGCCAATGGGCACCAGAATCTGTCACGCATTGTACACACTGGCACATTAATCCTCCTGGCCGCTCTTGCCCATGTGCGCATGCATATTCGCATTGGCAAATTTCTAAGTGCCAAAGGCAAATTTCTGTGTGCCATTCTTCAGTTTTGCTGGGCATTTGCAGGTGTGCCACTCCTTCTACAAACCATTCTCTGACACATGGCTCCAATTGACTCTTTACCCCACCATCCACTAGGTACATATGCCTGATAAGCCACAAGTAAGTAGTGATACAAATGGGTCCATAAGCAACACCCTTGTGTCTGTTCCACAGTGCCACCTGAGTACTGGCTGTACACAGGACAAATAGGCTAAATCTCAGCCAGCTCACAGAATCATAATACTGATGGCTGCAATCTAAGTTTCTCTCTGCAAACCATCATGTGATATCAAACAAATGTAGCAGACCTACTACTATGCCAAATAGTAAATCCAAGTAAAGATGCAATCCTAAATGCAAATAATAAATGCATAATATGCATACAAGCCACATAATTATGGTGGTAATCAATGGATCCAATAGTACCAGAAAAAGAAGAAGAAAAAAAAAAATATATATATATATATATATTAAAATCCTTATGCTGTATATAACATCCTATGCTATATTGGACCCAATGCCCAGCTTAAAATGAATACTTTTTATTAAGAAGAAATTTAAAACAATACCCAATATGTTTAATTAGTAAATGTGAGAGTGAGCTTCCAAAATCTTTGAAAGACAACCCCGATATTACCATAAAAAAAGTACATAAAATGGGAGGCGTTGTAGTTGAACACCCAAGACTATTTGAGTCAGACAGACAGTTAGCAGACTTGGAAATGTATTTCAGACTTAGTGGGGATCCAACATCTTGATACAAAAAAAGATCTTGAACATTTATTAAGAGAGGCCATTAGATTTTGAGTCTGGGATGAAAACGATGCCCTAAAGCCAATACCTCTGTTCCCAGCAAACTCTTATATTTCGCCACCTCCCCAAAGTTCACAAACCTGCTGTTTCAGTTCAATTCAGACCCATTGTGGCCAGAATCCGGTCTCGTGATGAAACCCTGTGTGATCTGATTGGCACACTACTTCAGCCATTATTAAACAAGACTACACTCTAATTTACATGATACTAAGCATGTTATAAACCAGAACAGTCATAAATTAAGCATAGATTTAGTACATAAAATCATTATATTCATGTATTCCTCACAGCATGGGTCTGCAGGCATTGAAACGCCATATATTCTCAAGAGCTGAAATATTTTACTTTGGAAGGTGTGTCTTTTCTCCTTAATCACACTTTCAATTTGATGAAGTGTGGTATTTATAAATGAAAGGTGCCTCCATAGGGGCCAAATTTGCTCCCACTTATGTGACTGTATATATATATGGGCCGGTCAACTACATCTATTGTGATATTAACCCATACAAACTTTCTACCTTTATATTCTGTATATGATCTAATTTTTGTGGTTCATATGGAGCTGTCTCTCACCAAACGTTTGAATTATTTCAATGACAATGACTACAATCTCCAATTTCAAGGGGAGGAACATTCTGAAGAGATCAATTATCTCTTATCGGTCAGTTTATTATAGTAAGATCATTGTACATTCATATAAAAAACCCTACTCCAAGAACCCCTTTCTACAAGTTGCCAACTGGTCCACATTTTGAGGGTCATACCAAGGGGACAGTTTATAATTAGAGCTAGTAGGTGGGCAAGAGGCACTCCTAGTAGAGATTGGAGAATCCCACCAGTGACCACTTAAATGATTCCTTTGACTCTGAATACACCAACAAACCAGTGGTCTTCTCTACTTCTTATAGCCTAGATTTTAATAAGGTTGAACGCATAGTTACTAGATATCTTACAATATTACATGGCGATTCAGCATACAAAAGAATATTAACACAGGGTATTAAGTTTGTTGCTAATACAGCAGCCACTATAGACAATCTCCTTTCACCTAGCCTCTTTATGTCTAATATACACAGCAACACTTGGCTAAATACCACAGGAGTATACAGTGGGGCTGCCATATGCTATAGTTGTTTATATATGGGGCATCCTGACACGGATATCTCCAGTACTCATGGCAGTTCCTTTCACATCAAATGACTTGTAATCTGTCTAAGTTTGTTGTATATGTCATCCCATGTGTTGTTTGCAACATACAGTTTGTTGGACATATTAGAGACATTTATGCGATCACAAGTAAGATCAATTGTCTAATATTAATAGTAATAAAAACACAAATGTGGCTGGACATTTTATTCATTACTGGGCATCCAATTTACAATCCCTCAGGGTTTATAGAAAGAGTTGCCTGCCCTAAGAGGAGGGGTGGACTGCCATGCTGCTCTCAAGAGAGAAGTTTGATTTTAAATTAGACACCTGTATACTTAGAGGTTTGAATTATGAACAGGATATTACCCACTACTACAAATAAGGGACATATCTTCCTTTCGGGCTGTTTTGTTAATTTTTCCTTTTACCTTCCCCCTCCCCTTTTCCACCTTTCCCTGTCTCCTTGTTCCCCTCCCTTTCTGTTAGTTATCCAATATATATTGGAATAAAGGTTTGCAAATTTCGCTAAGCACATTTAGGGCTCTTCAAAAAAATCCAAACAAACACGAAAAGCTAAAAGGGAATCCCAAAGTGGGGATTCCCATGAGATAGATCTTTAGAAACGTACCACTGACTCCAATCACCCAGCACCTCTGCAGCAGGCATCACTTTCTGTGTCAGGTAACCTTTCTTTAGGTGATGGGAATTCTCTTCTGCCTTCTTCTTTTCACAAACACATGCTATATTCAACCATTCCGATTAAGGACTCTATGTCCACACCAATGAGGGACACCTCCACTGAGTTGGAACATGATGCTGATTGTTTAGGCCTGACTCGAACCCTTTCACAGACCTACCTCACAATGTACTCTTAACCCAACAAACTTCGACCACTGAAACCTCACCGTAGTTAATCTCTCGGATTTTTCAGCTTCTGAAATGGATGTTTAGGGTAAAGGACTACGTTTTTGCCCCAGTTCTAATCTAGACAAATTCGAGGTCATCAAAGCCCTCCAATTATTTGCTAGGAAAGTACTACTTAAACAATTGTACTCTAAGAACAGAGCAAAAGACTATGCCCTAGAAATTCCGGAGTTGGAGGCCATAGATGCAATGCTTGCACTCATGGATGAAAATTACTCTCCTAATTTGATAGATCGAGTTGAACTGGACCAATTTCTAGAGCAAATCGATTGCACTGATTCCAAAAAGTAAATTGCCCTCTCACTAAAAAAAAGAAATCTGATAAGTAGAGTTGATCAAACCTCTGGAAGTTCGGGTTCTGCTGGTTCGGCCGAACTTCGGGACAAAGTTCGGGTTCGGGTCCGGACAGAACCCGAACTTTGTCCCGGACCCCGAACCCCATTGAAATCAATGGGGACCCAAACTTTCACTGTGTGTGAAAAGTATAAATTAGCGGGAGAAGCCATATTAGTGTTCTAAAACTTAGAACAATAATATGGCTCTCTATGCGGCTGGAAGAACAGTAATATGGCTCTATCCCCCTGCAATAGGCTTTTCCCATACACTTTGAAGATGGTTTTAGAACACTGCTATGGCTTCTCCCGCTAATTTATACTTTTCACACACAGTTTGAAGATGATTGTAGAACAGTGATATGGCTTCTCCCGGCTAATTTATACTTTTCACACACAGTTTGAAGATGATTGTAGAACAGTGATATGGCTTCTCCCGGCTAATTTCGACTTTTCACACACAGTTTGAAGATGATTTTAGAGCACTGCTATGGCTTCTCCCGCTAATTTATACTTTTCACACACAGTTTGAAGATGGTCCACATCCACCTCCATTTTTGATTTTTTTATGTGATTTTAGTTTAAAAATGCTTTTAAGTTATTTCCCTGTCCCCATTTCTTTGTAGGGCACTTGTCCGACCCTTACCCCCATTTTACTTCCTTTTGCAGAACTCTAGGACTTTCCAGGACTTTGTTACAGCAATTTTCAAAACTTTTATTAAATTACCAGAACCCCGGACCCGAACCTGGACTTTTTTTGAAAAGTCCGGGTGGGTGTCCGGGTCCCGGACACCCAAAAGTTTGGTACTTTAAAGTTCGGGTTCGCTCAACTCTACTGATAAGTTCCCTGCCCTCAATATGAATGTGAATTTATTGGCATTCATTAAACATACCAGTGCTGAGATTCAGAGACTGAAAATCATGCCATATTCTCAGGATAATATGTCACAGGAAGAAAGAAAAGCTTTGAAGTCCCTAGCAGATAACCCTCTTATTGTCATGAAACCATAGGATAAAGGCGGTAATGTAGTTATTTTGAATAGCCACCACTATGTCGATATGTGTATGGCAATCCTGAATAATTCAGAATGGTATTGTAAAATACTGGCAATTAGAATCGATTGCTTCCACAAGAGGTTTTACTTGTTGGTAGACTCAGCCTTTACCTCAGGTGTCATTCCCAAAAACGAATGGGAATTCATCCGGGCTCCCTGGCCCCACACCCCTACTTTTTATTGCTTACCTAAGCTGCATTAAAGTCTCAGTCACCCAACAGGGAGATCTATCATCTTCAGGAAGGGTCCCTTACTGAAAACTTAAGCAAATGGTTCGATCAGCTGTTGCGCCCGTACATCAAAAACCTACCTAGTTATATACAAGACACTCCATTTTTTGCGCAACATTGATAGACTGTAAATCCCCCCCAAGTCGATATTAGTGGCAATCGACGTGGAGGCCTTGTACAGTTCCATACCACATGCCAAGGGCTTGGCGACTATACGACGTATAGTGACACAAAGCACCCGTTTAGAATGCAAACAAATAAACTTTCTACTGGATGCACTAGAGTTTGTGCTCAACCACAATTGTTTCTTGCTTAATGGTTCCCACTACCTCCAGGTACAGAGCGTAGTGATGGGTACTTGTTGTGCCCCATCCTATGCCAACCTGTACCTGGGGGAGTGGCAATGCACACTTACCCAATCTGAGACTATGTCTTCTTTCCTTGAATGGGTTGTTGTTTGGTATCATTATATAGACGACATCTTTGTCATCTGGGACGGTCCCATTGAGAGCCTTGACCCCTTCCTCCAGACTTTGAATGATAATGGATTTAATTTGAAATTTCCAATGTCCTATGACCCTTTTTAAATCACCTTCTTGGATGTACGCATTCAGAAGGCGAAAGATGGGCTCCTTTCTAGTAACTTATATTGTAAACCAACAGCAGGTAATTCTCTGCTACATGCGGAGAGCTTTCACCCCAAACCCCTTCTTCGCTCTATACCTTACAGTCAGTACCTAAGGGTACGTAGAAACTGTACAGATGATGGGACATTTAGGAAGGAGGCAGATGCGCTCAGAGTCAGATTTAAAGCCCGTGGCTACTCCAATGCCTGCCTCAAAAAGGCGTTCAAAGAGGCATGCATCAGAAGTAGACATGACCTACTGTATAACCCCAAATCTTTACACAAAGAAACGAACCCCCTATACATCATCACTAGATACTCGAGACAGCACCACTCAATTAGGAGAATTGTCAACAAGCATTGGCACATCTTATGTACAGATCCAATTTTGGCCTCTATTGTCCCTGAGGCTCCGGCCTTTACTTTTAGAAGAGCTAAATCGCTGAAAGACACCCTCACATCCAGTAAATGCCTGTGACACAGGGGCTTTCTCCTCCACGGTCTCTTGCAGTGTCCTCTCTGGGCCGCTCCTTCTTCATTCTCGCCTGTGGATTGGTCGCCATGTGTCAGTGCCTGGCGTGGCCCCGCCCCATTACCTTCTTGATTGGCTACCTTCCACTAAGCCCGGTATATTTAACTAGGGCCACTTTTTTCATAATGAATCAAGGGCTCATGGCGGCGGGTGCACTCTGGACATCACACGTGTTTGACGGATGATTTAAGGTACTCCCCTTTTCAAAGGATAAGCATTAGACCTTTTATACTGGCTGTAATTTTTTCCAACCATCTTTCTCTATTTGGTATGCCATTCAATAACGGTATCTATGTACTGACATAGTTTTGGACTTTTTGTCCATCTGTTATTTTTCAGATATATTGCCCTTTCTTCCCTACTTTTTTTTTACTGCACCTCCTCCTCTTTGGGTTTCTACTCAGTTAGGAACACCATACCTAGCCAATCTATTTGATATTTGAGGTTTGGTGGGTAGGTATATATATTTTCTGGCAATTTTATATGTACCTTCCTGTGCAGTAGACGGCCACTTTTATTTGTCTGTATTCCCATACAGCAATATTGGCACTTGACGTTTGGAATCTACTACTTCCTTACTTTCCTTGTGTGTCCAAATTCTGACCTATGCACTCCACTGCAAGCCCAGCCAGCCCTCGCCCTTAGAAACACGGGTAAGTCCTCACTTCAACATGTTCTGTCATTTTGAGCTTTACATACACCCAGCTTGTGCGTCAACCTCATGTACTTTTGCCCCACTAGATGTCTCCCAAGCCAATGTTTGCATGTGGCTGTAGACCCTCTAAATCATCATTTGACTGATAAGCATACTTTACGTTTGCTCTTGGGTTGTTCTTTTTCCCTCCTCCCTCCCCTTTCCTCCCTCTCCCCTTCTCCACCTAGCCCTTTTTTTTCCCGATGACCTCCTGATGTATTTACCAACGAAAGCTCTTCTAACTTCTAGATTTTGGTACATTCTCCTCTATGTCTGGGAGTATGATGTATAATATTTGCTACTTGGTTACCGTTTGAAGATCCCCCAATGTCCTGTATAATATGGTCAGTACCTAAATGATGACATGCCTATTTTGGATGACAGTCATATGTTATGATTTGCATTTGACATTTATGTTTTGTATTCCTTTTTTCTTTTTGATATGTAGAGGATCTGTTTTTAAGACTCTGACCACTCACCCCTGAAGAAGATCTCTGATCAAACATCATTGAAACGCGTTGGGTCATCTTCTGCCACCAGTAGGCAGATCTAGTGGTCTTCTTTTAACCCCCCCCCCCCCCGTTTTTGGTTACTCTCTATGTATATGTAATTCTGTATTATATGTTGATATACACTTTATCTTTGTCCATGGTTTTGATATGAATCACCACCCGTTTCAGGCGGTTTTCTCTTTTATTTAAATTGCATCAATACATATCTATTTTTATACATGATACTTTATTCTTGGTGAATTGGTCTCCCCATTTAAAGTCCCGCTCCAATACTTTAGGGGTTACAGTCGACAGGAACTATATATTCTAAATATCCAACTTCAGTTCATTCATTCACTTTGCCTCTTAAGGTATTTATAGGGCAAAACAAAACTAAATCATGTGTGCCCATCGACTAAGTGAGTACGCAATAGGAACACCTGTTCTTTGTCTCTTATGGTTTTGGTGAGTAGGTTTATCCTGTGGCTTCATGTTACCTCAGTGTCTTTCTGCTAGTTTTTGTATTTTATAGTAAAACAAATATGCCCTTTGTTTGGTATCCCCTTACATTTTAAACTGGCAAAAAGATATGTTGTAAAACACAGGACTGGTAAGAAAGTTCTGTGTCTGTTCACACATGTGAAGTTAATGTAGATGAAGGTATTCTTAGGGAATAAAAGTTTATTGATCATTTGAATTTCTAAAGCAAAACTTGTTTGATAAAACTTGCTGACATTTGCATTGTGGCACATTATATAGTTGTATCTTGAGGAAACAGCAGAATACAAGTTTTGTCCTCTTCAACATTACAAAGGAACTTTTCCAGCTGTAAAGTGTCCCTGAGCTTGAAAATACCATGTATACTTAATATAGTGAAACCTTACAAAAACGTTATAGAAAGAGAACCAAGGACACCATGAGGTTATAACACAAGACCACATTAATAGGCTTCAACTGAAGATGACAAACAGAGAGTAAGAAAGCCAAAGCACACATAAAACAGAGAATGGAATGAAAGCCATTCAAGCTTGCTCCTTTAAAATGAGAAAGCAATGATGAAAAGCTAGATTTTTTTCTATTTAATGCCATCAGAAAATGAAATAAAGTGAGTTCTATACCAGAAAAGATCTAAACAGTCTAGATTAAACCTTTTGAGGTTTAAAATTCTCCAAAGCATGACGGAAAGAAAAGACTTACTCTGGTCAATACACACTAGTAAAAAAAAACCTCCACAAAGAATGTAATAAATGTATAGGTTTAGATGCTTCTTGGTGTAGGTAACAGATGGGAAGATAGTTTCTGACCTACAGCTGATGAATCTCATCTGTATAATTCCGAGTCTCCTGTGAGTTTTAAGTATTAGATAGAATTATCCTTGATTTTATTACTACGTTATCATTCATTTCATTTACTTAAGGGTGTATCTGTTTCTCCAGCTTAACCACTTGCCGACCGCCGATCGGAGATTGACGGCGGCAAAGTGGCTCTGTAACGCAAAACGCCGTCATACGACGGCGGCTGCGATACAGAGATACTGTGAGCGCGCGCGCGCGCGCTCACTGTGTTCGGGGGGGGCCAGGGAGCGGGTGCGGCGGCTTCGATTGCCGCTGGCCACCCGCGATGCCCCCCCCGGAGCGAATGAGCGGAGGTCCGTGTATGTAAACACGGACCTCCGCTCTGTGTGAGGGGGAAGGGCTGTGATCACAGCCTTCTCGTACATGAAGGCTGTGATAACTTCCCTTCCCCAGCTAGGCAAGTCCCCCTACAGTAAGAACACGCCCAGAGAACACAGTTAACCCTTAGAGCGCCCCCTGCAGGTTAACCCCTTCACTGCCAATGGCATTTACACAGTAATCAGTGCATTTTTATAGCACTGATCGCTGTATAAATGCCAATGGTCCCAAAAAAGTGTCAAAATGGTCCGACATGTCCGCCCCAATATCGCAGTACCGCAAAAAATCGCAGATCGCCGCCATTTTTAGTAAAAAATAAAAAAAAAATAAAAACCCCAAAAATGAATTCTCATCATCCGTAAACGCGGCCACTTTTGCGCAAACCAATCAATAAACGCCGATTGCGATTTTTTTTATCGCAAATATGATGAAGAATATAAATCGGCCAAAAACGGTGAAAAAAAATGTTTTTTTATATTTTTTTTTGGATTTGTATTTTAGCAAAAAGTAAGAAATTTGGGTTTTTTTGCAAAATTGTCGCTCTTCTTTTGTTTATAGCGGCGATCAGAAATGACACAGAGGTGATCAAATACCACCAAAAGAAAGCTCTATTTGTGGGA